>CAUYPK010163434.1:0-23122 GCA_963574355.1 Loris lydekkerianus
AGAGCAGAGAGAGGGAAGGAAGGAAGGGGTGGGGGAAAGGAAGAGCAGAGAGAGGGAAGGAGGGAGGGGTGGGGGAAAGGAAGAGCAGAGAGAGGGAAGGAGGGAGGGGGTGGGGAAAGGAAGAGCAGAGAGAGGGAAGGAGGGAGGGGGTGGGGAAAGGAAGAGCAGAGAGAGGGAAGGAGGGAGGGGGTGGGGGAAAGGAAGAGCAGAGAGAGGGAAGGAGGGAGAGGTGGGGGAAAGGAAGAGCAGAAAGAGGGAAGGAGGGAGGAGTGGGGGAAGGAAGAGCAGAGAGAGGGAAGGAGGGAGGGGGGTGGGGTCTCAGTGTGTTCCACACCTTTTGAGGCAAAACACAATTGTAAGAGGGACTTTACCTAACAAATTCGATCAGTGTAACCTGGTTTCTTGTACCCTCAATGAATCCCCAACAATAAATTTTAAGAAAGAAGAAAAAAATCAACAAAATGACAGAGTTTCTCATATACCAATAACAAAACTCGAATATAAATAATTTAAATTCCACAATTAAAGAAACTAACTAGCTGGCTGGATTTTTTGAAAGAGGATACTCAACTATATTATGACTTCAAGAAATTCACTTCACCTGTAGAAATACACATAGATTGAAAGTAATGGAAATGCATGCTTTGGCCCCAGATGGTAGCCATGGATGAGCCTACCAGTCTTCAGGGAGCTTGTAAATGCACAGTGATCCTGCTTCAAGGGCAATAAGATCACTGCCAGTGGCTTATGCTTTGGCCACAGTTGCAACAGCCAGCAGCACCTGTGACGTGTGTAGCTGCCCCACTGCTGGGGGTGGCAGGGTGACTGTCGGTGGCTCACGTTACAGCCCTGGCAGCAGTGGTGGCTGCAGGCAGGGATGCCAGTGGGGCCCCAGGGATGTTGAGACTTGGGGGCTGTTTGGCTCAGGGCAGATGCAGTCTGGGCTTCCAACACGGTACCATGCTTTAGCTGCGTGGGACTTGAGGGCTGTGTGGGACCCACATGCACTCCCTGGTTGTAGCAGAGCCATAGTGCCAACTCTAGGTCAGTCTCAGGACTAACGAGAGGAATCAAAGATCCAGGGCTCCCCCATGGCTGGGCTCGCAGGAGTGTGCAGTGGGAATGTATGTGGCTGGGGGTCTCTCCCTCACCTTCTCCCCACATCAGGGGTCCTCTCCAGGCTCCCAGCCAATCTGGCAGAACAGGTGGCCTCACTTCCTCTCCCTCCTTGCCTCAGGTGTTCCCTGTCACTTCTCTGTTGAACTCCAGTGTCTCTCCCTTAGATGTCCTGGGAGTGATGTCCTCTACTGACTATTTGACTCTTTGTGGAGAGGCAAGCACCAGACGGCTCTCATCAGCCATGCTAAGCCCCTCTTTTTTAAATTCCTTCTTGAAAATATATCAATTTGTGATTAATAAAAATATTGAACCCAAAACCATCCATTCCTTTACACCTTTACTTCTGGAATATTCTTACCTCCCCAAGTCTGTATACTTCCTAGCCCAAACTGTCTCAAGTATGGATTAAAACAGCAGTTCTCAACCTGTGAGTCGCCACCCACAGGAACTGTATTAAAGGGTTGCAGCATTAGGAAGGTTGAGAACCACTGGATTAAAAGAACATTTTCCTTAAATGAACTGAAATTCCAATAGAAAATTTATATCTAGGCCATGTTCTAAAATAGAAGGCTGTGATTTTTGTTTTTACATGCTTCTATTCTTCCTTGAATAAAAAGTACCACTGTTCATGAGGATGTCCCTTGGTCCAGCAGGTGAACTTTACCCCCACCCCCACACTGTGACTGCTGCTGCTAGCGCCCCCCAGGGGCTGGCTGCCCACCCTCCTGCAGGGCTAAGGAGGCTGTTCAGGAACTCCTCTGAAGTCCTTTGCCATTCTTTCGATTTAAACATTAGATGGAGGGTTATATGCTTATTCTAAGAGTTCTATTCACCCCTCTATACATGTTAGCATGAATCCTGACCAGTAAACCAGCATAATGAAATTCATAGTAGGATGGACGCATATCCAAACCTCCTGCAGGAAATCCTCAAAATGAATATGCCCTCTTCACCCTTCCACTGAGAACCACTCCCAGGTGAGCATTTCAGGGCCTGGATGGTGGTGCCAGGTGCATTAGACCGGGAGAGAAGGACGCCTGAGGGCTTCCCCTGTGTCAAGGACTGGAAGAGAACCTTACGTTCATTATCTGGGTCTAATCTAGCTGCAGCTCCTCTGTTACTGCCCCACGATAGGGGAGAAACGAAGGCTTAGAGAAGTTAATTAAAATGCTCCCTCGGCAGTTAAATGGTTAGAGACAGAATATGAACAAGTGATATCTAAATCTGATGCCCAGACCCTTAGCCACAGCGCTATGGGTGCTGCTCCCTGGCAGAGAAGAGTCAACTGAGAGTAGGGCTCGGTGCAGAATGCTGCACGTCTGGTGTCTGCACACGGGCCGCGACTGGGCCCACCCCAAGTCTGCACACGCAGGAGTCGTGAAGACGGCAGAGGAATTTGTTGAGAATGGCTGAACACGGGCCACACCAGGAACACTATAAGTCCTAAAATAGTTTAACTTCATTATTTTATATGCATAAAATGTGAATCATTATTGTATTTGCAAAGATTATGTAGGACTTGAACACTCATTTCCAAATCTTCTAGGCAAGGCTAAGGAAATGACCTTCCCGTAGCTCTGATTTCTAATTCCCCTTTTACAGCGCCTAATCTCAGCTTCCCATTCATGACGCCCACCCTGGTCGAGCTCCTTGTTCCCCTGTCCTAGGAAGGTGATGACCTCGAAGTCAGCCTGGATTATTATTTACACCAGTGTTTACCAAGCTGCAGGGTTTGAGTCCATTGTGAATCACCCAGTGTGGATAGCAGGCTGTGACCACTATTTGTATAACAACAGCAGAGAATTTAATTAATTAATGGGAAATGTCGTGACAGGTCATAGTGTTTCACAGAACCTTTGGTTTAATAACATGAAACTGTGTAGAAGTCTGTTCACACTTACTATATCTTTTGGATCACAGCCAAAAATGTGGGAAAAATACTGACGCATAAAACACTTACTATCTGCATGTGCGTTTGTTGGAATGGTTAGCCTGACCTAGGGAATCTCAGAAGCACAGTGGCTAAGGCTGCATTAGGTGGGTCAGGGCTGCGTTCTTCCCGTGACCTCCACAGTGCGCCCACTGCTAGCTGCTCTGTTCTTGTGATCCAGGGACCTGGTCCCTTGACTGTACTATCTTAGTGGCTTCACTGCTTTATTGTTATTTATTTCATTTTAATCTATTCTTTATGCTCTTCATAAGAGATCTGGGAGACCTTGTATGATATTTCTTATTTCTGAAAGTATCTGCAGTATTGTTGGCGTGACTTACTTCTTGTAACAGTCAGCTGAGATGCTGAGAGAATATTTAGGGCAACAAAGAGAAGTTAGAGAAAAGATAAAAGTGATGTGAGGGGGAAGAGCAGGGTCTGAGGAGCAGCACAGCCCTGATTTCCGGTAACAACCACATCAGACACCAACCCCACATCTTACTTTCAGCTAGGTAAATCAACGTCTATGTGTGACGAGCAAGTTGTAGAAACAGGCTTCTCAGCTCCCTGAAGGCTTTCCTCAGTGTCAAGAAGATTGTTCTCTCCTGGGCACTTTAACAGTGTGCATCCCTGGCTCACCAGCACTGCCGGTATCAAGAAACCAGGGCAGGAGGATTCCAGAAGCCTCTTCGTCAAGTGCCTCTGCCCAGGCCTCAAGCCCTTTGTCATTCACCACAGTCTTAATGATTTTCTTTCCCTTTTATCTTTCCCCAGCAAAATCTGAAAATAACAAATTGTGACTATTGACTATTTTTCTTGAATAAATCACATCAAGGTCTCTGCATACTTCTCAAAAAGATATATTTTATATTACTGCAACAAATGGAACACGTAATGCTTGCCCAGGTCTTATAAGAAATCTCTGTCCAAATATTGTGCTAGCTTGCTAATTACTGCTGCTGCCTCCCAGCAGACAGAGAGCAGTCCAGGGAGGTCACCTCTGGTGAGGTAATGCAATTATAATTGAATGTCATTAATGCCAACCATCTCTACCCTAGAACTGGTTAGGAAAAAGGGTCAGAAAGGCTTCCTGTTTATAGCAGACACCTTTTGGACAAACATTCTATTCATTTGCAAAAATGATAGGGATAGGAGAGTACTTATGTGTGCTCAGACATATAAAAGAAGGAAATCTCACAAGTAGATAGAAACCATAAACATATACATGCTGCAAAGTTCTGTTTGGAGCAGAGAATGAAAATAGCAAAACAAGATGTGGTGCTCCCAACCACTGGGGGGTATGAAGGATCACTGGACCCCAAGAGTTTGAGACAGCCTGGGCTACGTGGTAAGACCCTGCCTGTAAAAGTAAAGAGGAACAATAACTTACTAATTTTTTACCAAGCAACATAACCTCTGATACATCTTTACGTATCCTATAGTCCTGAAACACGCAGCCCTTTGCCTATGACTTCCAGTATATGTCTAAGGAAACAATAACACCTCTGTAATAACTTGCACAGGAAGGTTCAAAACAAGCTTATGTGTAACAGCCAAAAAATTGGAGAAAACGTAAATGTCCATCAACTAATAAATAGGTAAATGAAATGTGGTATGACCATTACCATAGATTATTATTCAGCAGTAAGAAGGACTGAAGTACAGATGTTGATACACAGTCGACGGACCTTGAAAACATCACACTGAGTCTCGTAGTCTGTTTGAGCTGCTGTAAAGAATGCCTGAGGCTGGGCAGTTTATAAAGAAAAACCCAAAAAACAGTCATTTACTTTCATTGCTGCTGAAGCTGAGTCAAATCACCCTACAGGTTAATGTCTTTGCTTATGCACAAAGGAGGTAAGAATTTATTAGTTGCAGAAACTGATGGGAAACTTGCTTTTTATTCGGGAAAGATGCTTTAATGCTTCTTCCCAGCAAATACTACTTGACTTTCCCCCTTAATGTGATATCACAGGTGTCACTCTGTGATACTGAAAATTTTATTTCAAAATGTGTGCTTCAGGTAAAGAAGCTAGTCTGGGCGCACAGTAACCCAAAGCTAAATTCCGAACATGGAGCAAGAAAATTACAAAATTGGAAACCAGAAAATCTAAATTCTATTACCAGGCTTGCCGCTGGTTAATTATTAGTGTGTGACCCTAAATTACATATTCTTTCAGAGTCTCAATTTCTTCATCTGTCAAATGACATAGCTGGGCCAGAGGTCCCTTCAGACACAAAATTTTCTCAAAACCCTTTTCCATGTTGTTTCTCCTCTTACCCTCTCTCTATCCTCATTTGTTTTTTATTTCACCATCTACAGGTGGTCTATATCTGCAAGGGTACAGGGTGAGTGAACAGACCCTTAGCTTCAAACAATCAGTAATTGAACTCAAACCTCCATCGGAAGAGTTCAAGACTTTCTATTTCTGTGCAGAAAATAAAACAGAAAACCAGCGGTGAGTCAAGGTCTTCGTGTTTCTCCTTTCATCAGTCCCAAGGCCTTCTTAGCAAACCCTCATCCTGATTTCCCAACTCCAACTCCACGTTTCAGCTCAGTCCCTCCCTTTCCTTCCAGTCTCCATAGTAAACATTCTCCGGGATATTTTTTCGATGCATCTTAGATGACTCTAATACTCATAGGAGTTTTTTTTTTTTTTCACACAGAAAAGTAGTTCACAATTTTTCCCGAGGCAATGGCTGACTCAGGCTTCAACATAAAAGGCTGCCATCGCCAAAATCTGTAAATACTATAATTTATTAATTCGCAGATCTGCCGTTTTGCCTCATTGCCCATAACTCTTATGGATATATCCATCTGCATCGGGTCAGTTGTTTGGTTTGGGTATAAGCCACACAAGGGCACAGGCCTTATTTAATCCGTGCGGTGTTGGTAGACAGTGACACAGGCACAGATGAGGCACTTAGCTGACAAGGATCCTGAGAAAGATGGGCAGTAACAGGACAGCCGAGAGACAGAGGAAGCATTCTCCGGTCACTAGAGCGTCCTTCTCCATCCAGCGAGTCTTTCCCTGACCCAAGTGCAATCCCCAAGACACCCAGTGCCCCCCATCTCCTGCCTCCACCCTCTGCTCCTTCATGACCACCCCGTCTCATCCAGCCTTTTCCCCAACTACCTGGGGGGAAAGGATCTAATAAAGAAATTCACAGCAGTTTATTAAACCTCTTGACATGGTAAAATTCCCACAGACATTTGCAAGAACTGGATAGACTACTACAACTCAAAGAGATAAAATTCCAGAGGTGGAATTTCGGGGTTCTCCATCCAGTAACCATTTAAGGAGGGGAGAGGGGACCTCTCCAGGTTTTCTCCTGTTGCATAAACCTCACCTGTGTCACTCACTCTTAAGGATGAGCTAGACGGGAGGATATTGAGTGTGGAGCTGCTGGATGCTTGGCGTAGACTGTCCTCTCTGGACCACCTGGGCAGCAGATTAAGATGGTGCCCTTGAAACGTGAGGTCCTGCTGGCTTGTCAAAGGCCAATGAAGAGAAGTTGATGCTCATCCAACTTCTCTAAGAGGGGGAGGTGGAATAGTTGGGTCTCATTGCCAAATTTATGAGGGGATTTCATCAATGAGAAACAATCCTAAGTCAGTACAGAAATAGTTCAAAGAATAAAAGCAGAATGTCACATGTGGATGAAACTCTAGTTCCACAAGACACCCGACTCCCTCTGCAGGAATCCAGGAAATTATACAAATCACATCCGTCTCAGAGAGTCACAGAGCACAGCAGCCTGTTAGTATTTACGAGACGCCCCACTGGAAAGAATCCTGGTTAATAGTTTTTGATTGTTGTGGGTTTTTTTTTAACAACACCTACTAATTTCCCTTAGAATAAATGTCACAGGAGCACATTTTATAAAACCTCATTCAAGAAAATTAAAGGAAGGGGTAAGAGAGGAGAGTTAGCTGGAGTTTGCTATGGTTTCCAGAATTTAATGAAGAAATACTTTGGCCTTGTGGAAATATTTGTTTACTGGTGTTTGATCAGGGGGTGTTTGATCAGTTAAACTGTAGAGTTAAACAGAAATAATAAAATACTCGTCACAATGTGTAAAACCCCGTTGCTCCATTAATCACCCGTTACCAGCAACGCCTCCTCTTCAGAAGCCATCACTCAGGGTACGTTACTCAGAGTACCTCATTGTTACCACTGCGTCTTCCACATTTGGTATTTTATGTTTTTATTTAATCCAAAATCTAAGGAGCTTGGTTTATCCTGTTAATTGGAAACTAAATAACTAAGAGGAACAATTAGAAAATAAATAAAAGGGTTTTGTAATATTTCACCTCAGAGCATCCAGCAATTTTCTTGTGCTATTTTTTTTCTGCAGCTGGATTACAGCTCTGAAAGCCTCTATCAAGAAATGGCTTCCTCTGCATCAGGCTATTCAAGACTTTATGAATCGACCTCTAGAGGAAACCAAAATGTGAAAGAAACCCTACTTCTTAAAACAAAAGATCCATAAAATTACCACCAACCTGTTCTGTAGGAAGAAACAAAATGTTTACCATCACTTAGCTTTTCAAATGGATGTTCCTGTGATATACTGAAACTTTGTGATAAAATTATCATTTTGTTTTTGAGCCAAAGCACTCATATCTAACGTGACGCTCAGGTGTACGACTTACATCAACACCATTAATAGCCTCCTTTTTTTCTCTCAGGCTACACATGTTAGCATTAACATATTGTATGTCCTGTACTCTTGTCTTTTGAAAGCATAGACACAATAAAAGCTACTATATTGTATTTTATCTTTTATATTCTTTATTCTTTGCTAAATGTTTTCTGTTGTGCTTAGGCTATAGCCTTCCTAAAAAGCTTTCAGACTATGGTGCAGGAAGATGATATTTAGGAAAATTAAGATTATTGAAATAAAGTGGCTTAAATAGGGAACAAATAATTCAGAAAAACAAGGTCCTCTCTCTTAAGTCATTTTAAGTTCAACTAAACCAAGTGCATCCCAGAACTTCTGGGATGAAAAAAGAATAAGAATAATCGCTAAAAAATAAAATAAGGAATTTGGCTGGCTTTAGGGAAGAAAACTAAACAGCATAGGTCTAACCTACTAATTCAGTTTCTATCACAGTGAAAACACAAAATCAGGAATGCTTTGCTCTTGATCTTGAAAGTAGAATTCAGAGAAATTCAAGAGCAATTATACTCATTGGCTTCATTCCTCAGTGGGACAGTCCCTGTGTGTATCCAAGACGCTGCGATGGAGTTGGCAGTCCCGCCCCTCCTCAGTGGAACGTGGATCACAGACTCCAGGAGTTCAGCTGTGAGACTGCCACGCTCTGGAGCTGCTCACACACTCAGACACACATGCACACTTGTGCACACTCACACACACTCACCCGCATACACACCCTTGCACAGGCATGCTCGTACACATACACACTCACACACACTCACATTCACTCACCCACATATGCACACCTGCACAGGCACACTCATACACACTCACACAGTTACAAACACACAGTTACCCACATTCACACTCTCACACACACAGAGGAACTTGTCTTTTCATAACGTAGCAGTGCTGTAGCTGAGTGCTCACAGGACCTTACAGCTCAATCTCCGCTGATGAGGCTCAGGAAAGTGATTGCCTGTCAAAGATCACCTCAGTTGTTAACGGCAGAAATGAAACTGAATCCAGGTCTCCACCCACAGTTCCCACACTCTGTGCCTAAAGCAGCATGGTATAGTTTCACGGAGGTGAGGAAACCACCTGCTATCCAGAGGGGCAAATATTTCTAGTCTTTAGCTAAGAACTGAGACATCCATTCCAGAAATAATTCTTGTTTATATTTCCACAATCTCATGGAAGGGTTTCATGTTAATTAATATCATTTCTTTCTCCAGAGAACCTTAAAATGAAAAAGATACAGACCTTTGTCATTTTTTCTATATTCATCATCTCCGTCCTGCCCCAAAGACTGAAATTCTCAAAAGGTGGCTGAAGCAGACAGAGGCGGCCTGTGAGTGGTGTGGCCGTGCCACTCGGCCGCATACCTAGAGTCTGCCTGGCTGAACTCCCGCCAGAGCGATGTGCTGCACACTCTGACCAACTTAATGCCATAATCTGAAAAGATATTATTGGCAGTAACAGGGAACCCTCCATTCTGTAAGTGGTCCCTGTGTCACCTCTGCATTTGCCATGACAACAAAGAGGTCTTCAGCAGGGCCATCTTCAGAAACTCACACCTGGGCCCCTATGCTCTGTCCTCCTGGGGCCCAGCAGGGCATACACAGCCGTGCTATCCCCAGGCAGCCAGCTACTAACCACGGCCACCTGTAACCCTGCCACAGAACTGTCCCCTCAGGGAGAAAAGCAAAAGCAATAACCCTATTAAAATGTGAATACAAGTTTCTCTGAATCATGCATTTATAGAAATCATTTGAAAATGAAAATTATCAATATTCAAAGTTGAGAGTCACTCCCCAGAAACTACTGCTGCTATTTCTAGAAGATTCTAGAGCTCATGGACATTACACAGAAGTGTTTGTGGGTGAGTGTTCTTATGTGGGGAGGTCTCTTAGCCTTTATATGACTCTCAAAGACCCTCAAAAGCACATTTTAGTTCTAAGATGAAGAGCATTTCCCGAGATTCATAAGGTTTCCATCTCCAATAGATAAACAATTGGGAAGCAAAGTACAAGCCCAGCCTTCTTCATAGGCGTGGGCAGTGTCTGACAGCACATTTAGGGTTACCCTGTTCACAAATCCAGGGGGGCTCAAAGGTCAGTTAGCCAATAAATGACCATTAGCACCTACTATGGGCATATTTGGTGGCTGCAGCCAGCTTATTACCATTAAGGAGAGTCAGAAAAAGTTGTTTTAATCATATACTCTGCAGCCAGAGGGGCCAAGTTCAATGTTAGCTCCGCCACTTCCAGCAGTCTTGGACAGATCACTTTAATACTCTTTGCTTTAGTTTCCTCGTCCACAGATGGGGATAATTATAGTACCTGCCTCATGTGTTTATGGGAATTAAATGAACAGTGTATGAGAACTCTGGGAGTGTGCAGTCCCACTGAGCTCTCTATACAGCCATTGATATTATTAGCAAGAATCTGTAGCTTATATTCTGGCCTCACACTTCTGTTGTGCTTGGGAAGGAATACATCCCATCTCCTTCATCCCACCACCTGCAGAGGGAAGAGATGGAGGAAAGACATGTCAGGGCTTCTATCTTAGGAGGATCTAAAAGGGAGGCCCAAGTTCAGGCTTGAACTTGATCCAAGCTTTCTGGATCAAAAACTAGCTTTAATTGTCAAACCTCTGCTAGCCCAACTCCTTGGTAAACATAGAAGAGTTCCCCTCAGCCTTCTGAGAAGCCCTGTCCTAAGCCGGGAATGTCCCCAGAAGGTCCCTGCAGGTCTAACCCCACTATCCCTTGTTCTGCCTCATCTGTTGCCTTAATGCGCCCACTGGAAGGAAAATTCCTGGACTGTTGTGTACTTGTGTTTCCCAATAGAATTTTATTCAGTGAAGATAAATAAATAAATACCTAAGAACACAATGATTTGTTCCCGTACGAAGGGAACAGTAAAGGCAGTCATTCAATTTTCTTTTTTGTTTCACCTGCTCAGCCTGAGAAAATTTTCTCAGTGATCTCAGATCACCTCCAGAGCTTCTTACTGGGGTTAGGCACAATCTTCCCCCCACCTCAACTTTTTTTTTTTAATGTATTCATTAAAATTATTATGACTATTTCTTTTGTGTGTGTGTGTGTGGAGACAGAGTCTCACTTTATCGCCCTCAGTAGAGTGCTGTGGCATCACAGCTCACAGCAACCTCCAGCTCTTGGGCTTAGGCGATTCTCTTGCCTCAGCCTCCCGAGTAGCTGGGACTACAGGTGCCCACCAGAATGCCCGGATATTTTTTGTTGTAGTTTGGCTGGCCGGGTTTGAACCTGCCATTCTCAATATATGGGGCAGGCGCCCTACCCACTGAGCCACAGGTGCTGCCCTATTATGATTATTAATTAGAAAAATTAAAAAGATGCTCTAGGTTTTTCTTTTTCTTTTTAACATCCACAATGATGTGTCTTGTGCCCTGGGGACAAGTACCTCCAACTTTGGGGACCACCAGCCTCCATTGCAGTCATGACAAGAGGATCTTCTGGAGCAGTGCACACTGAATCCAGCTGCCCAGCAACCTCTGGGGACACACAACTCCCTGTAACTCCGCACTGACCCCCAACTTTCCTTTCTACACTCCCACACCTTTTTTCCCACCCTTCTGCCTCACATTTCCATTCCTTTACCAAGAAGTCTCTAGACCTTACTGGTAAAGGAAAATGGTTTTGCAAGCTGGCCAAGTTCACCTAATGTCCCACAGCATGGAAAGAGGTGCTCAGTCAATGCCTGAAAGGGGGAACTCAGCAGACCCTGAGATCCAGGCCAGTGGGACTCAGTCCTCGAGCTTTGTGACTGGGCCTCTGAGTTGCAGCCTGGCCCAAACTGTTAGCTCAGGGCTCCCACCCATAGCTGCAGCCTATGGGCGTCCTGCTGCCTCTAACAGCCAACTGGTGTCCCACTTCCCCAGGACTTGCAGAGTAACCGGGAATGGCTAAAGCAGGTTCGCCCAATGACGATATCCGCCTCAACTTTTGAGAAAATAATTACACTTTCTCACAGAGGTCTGGCTAACATAGGAGAACCATGTTTCCCTGCATCCTCCTCCATGCAACCTGTCTATACTCTACTACCAGCTTAGGAGGACAAAGGAGTGGTAAGGGGTAAGGGGGAGGATGATTGGCAGAAAGAGGGAGGGCAGAAGGTGGGATCTCACCTACTGTGCACATTGTGAGGGTGTAAACACGCCCCTCAGTGAGGGGCTCTTGTACAACTGGAATTTTACCTTGGAAATGAGAACAGCATAATTTAAAAATTTGTGCCTTCATAATAATTTGAAATAATAATAATAAACTAAAGCAGTATGTTAAAAAGTAACCATTTGTTCTAACAATAAACAAATATCTTATATATACCTTATTTACATATGTGTATTTTGGGTTGGTAAATATCCTTTCAACTGTTCCAAAGCTGTCTTTTTAGAATGAAATCTATTCTTGCTTGGGGAAAGGATTTTCATTTCAGTTACTCTTCACAAGTCAGTACCTAGGATGCACAAACAAGGTTTTGGATATACTCATTTTAAACAGACTCATGGGTTACTTTATCAATCTTTCAAGTCAGGCTGGGAAGGATCTCACCATTCAGTGTTCATCTAGGAAAGGCAGAAATAACTGAATCACTGTTACCAATATGATCACAGATGAAATTTGAATCTGCTGATTTTGAGCTTGGAATCTAAGTAAATTACAAGTAATTGCAAATTACAGAAAGCTTCTGGAAAGAATGTAAGAATATAAGCATAAATGCATTAAATTATGAAGAAATGGTGGTACACACCTCAGGACCGGGCTGATCAGGGGTTGGAGCATGAGAAGAAATACGAAGTATGTTCTCGGCTCTATGAGTCTTCATGCACCTGCCTTGTTATTCTCTCCACGCAAGTTGAACTTGACAGTGAGCACATGAGCTGTGAGTCTTAAATCCCAGTGACAGTCACACCCTCTTATCAGCTTCCACACATAAAGGTTGCTTTAACCTGAATATTCATAAAATCTGCAGCCAGCAGAGAGGGTAGCAAAGCCTTTGTAGCAATCACATCTGGGAGCAACACGTTAGGGTCAGCTATTCTGTGTGTCACCAGTAACAGCAGAGGCCCATCCAGCAACCTTTGTTGGAGAACCCAACTCAGAAAGGGAGCTGCCCCATTACCATAGCAGATAAATAGGAGTCTCCATGGTTTCAAGGTACCTGCTCCAGCATGGAAGTAAATGCTGTCCCTCCACTGTTTCCAAATGTCTGAAAGTTGAGTCCCTTGCCTTGGGCGTTAGGACTCAGAATGACACCTGGGCGGCTGCTGCTCAAGCTGACCTACTACCATCTCCCATCACAGAGTCCTGAGCAATTAAAGTGACCATATATTCATCTTCTAAATCAGAACATTTTAAGAAGCCACCGTTAATAATTACACTAGGACAGCAGATGTAAGAAGATACTGTCCCGGGCAAAGTAGGACACATGTCACTTCATAAATAACGCACAAACTGGTCTTCTCTGCTTCCCTGTCCACATGGAGGAACACCTTTGTAGCTGACAGCTTCAAGTCTACACGTACTTAGGTCCAGGTCCCTGTGAGAGAACAATTTCTCTCTTTCAATCCACATTTCAATAAATTGAGAAACCATACATGTGACTAAAGAAATGGGGTCACTTTATAAGAAAACTGATTCAGGGAGCCCTGCAGCCCTGACTCTGTGCTTGTGGGTGGAGTAGGGAGAGTAAGGGTTGCATTACCAAAGAGAGAGTCTTTAAAAAGCCAACTGTTGGGGTTTCATCCTACTTACAGAGGTTTAATGCTGTCAAGGAGACCTAGAAGCTAAAGATTTCCCATCAAAACAACTATTCGATTTAATGAGTTATCTTGCCGCTGTTCTTTGCATGTTTGTAGAAGACAGGAGTTGCCTGTGTCAGAGACAAAAGACTTTATTAGTCACGACAAAAGCAGTCACTACTTATCCTTGCAAAGCTGTAGCCTCAATACTGATTCCAGCTACGCCACTAATAGGCATTATCACTTGCAGCAAGTCACTTACAGTATATTCAGTCTCCTTACCATCATTTTCTGTGCCAATAGAGCCAACCCCAAATAGATTTCAAACTTAGTTTACTTAAGTAACAGTTCCTTCTTACTTTTTATTGTTGGGGATTCATTGAGGGTACAAAGAACCACTTTACACTGCTTTCAAGTAACAGTTCTTAGGAAACTATTGTTTTTACTGAGATGCTCGGTAGCCCACCATTATATATAATAATATACCCGCAATAGTAATAGACTCAAACTGACCCAAGAGTGTAAATATAAAAATATTAATGCAATGTAGTTTGAGACTGTGAAGAAAGTGTACTTAACTATAATTAGAATTATAAGTAGAAAACAATAGAAGGTGGGCATTGTTCACCTTAATAATTAATTATAATTAATTAAAAATATTATAATCACAATGATTATTATCAATAATTATTAGTATTTTAATAATTAATATTATTAGTATTAATGATTATTAATATATTGAATATTAATAGTTATTATTATAATTCATTATTTATGAAGCTGGGTTCAAAACCTGACCTTTCACTGAGTGCAGAGTGCCCTTACTGTGTTGATTCAGCAGGGAAGCAATGAAGTGTTACCTTGTGGGTGTGAGTTTGAAAAGGAACCCTCCAGGGTAAGTGTCATCAAACCACCAAATCTTTTATTTTGCAAGAATCGCCCTCTCAGACTGTCAACTGATTATGTGTGTTTGTCCTTCATTCTTCACCAGCTTCTCAACTTGTGGATTTAAATAAAATGTTTTACTCAATGAATCTGTTCAATTTGTAGTCACTCTAATTATGACTTTATTTTTAAATGGCTCATGTTGTGTGTTCCTGTGCTGGGCAATAAATTAGGATTTTGTTCTCAGGAATTTTACTCTATTCTTTGCAGCAACACAGATGAGGTGACCCCACGGCTTTGCTCTACTTTCACTGGACATCTTATTCTAACTACTCTCACCTTCTCTGGAGTGCTGAGTCCATGTGAAAACTGGTACTGATTAGACTAATATAGTTATATGCAGCTCTAGTTTTATCAGTATTACTATACTTACTGTGAATTATTTAATTATAGGTATCCACAAACAACATACCGATGATATTGTTTTCAAGGCTTTTTATTTTTCTCCTTACTCTCATGAGAACGTATTTCTGATTTTTTGCAAGGGATTTACATGTGTGTACATATTTAGCATCCTTTAAAAAGAAATCTTTCTTAGGAATTTCCTAGCATTAAAGTAATAATTTTTTTACAATTCTATAACAGGGTCTTACTTGAACAAAATGTTCCTTGAAATTCACAACAATAATAGAGTTTCTCCTTCTTCTACAGCCCAGAAAAGAAAAGCATCATTAAAAACTTGAGATTCCTCCTTTCTCCTACAGCATCCATTTTTCTGTTTGTAAATGTGATGTTTTCACTTCAGAAACTGCTTGTACTTGGTTGCAAATGAAACAGAAGCTCAGAATCACATGTCCAGCTGTCAGCTCAGGATGGTGCTAATCAGTGGATTGCTAGAAAGGTAAAATTTCTGACTTTCTACTGAAACCGAACAAACCCTTTGTGTCAGATAAGTTCATTGCTCCATCATGTCCTGCCTCAAATTACTTCAGAAACCAAGTAAAATAAATGTAGTCATCTGACAAACCTATGTGGGCTCAACTTTTTTCTGCATGTACATTGGTAAAATCGGAAAAATAGGCCGTCATTCAATTGACAACTACTAACTTCACCAGGTAAATGATTAAGACCATAGCATCAATATATTTAGCCCAAAGATAAAGTTAGTCTTTAGCCTCATCCTTGACTCATTTGTTAATTTTTTGTTTTTTTCTTTTTTTTTTTTTGTAGAGACAGAGTTTCACTTACCGCCCTGAGTAGAGTGCCGTGATGTCACAGGACTCACAGCAACCTCCAGCTCTTGGGCTTCCGCGATTCTCCTGCCTCAGCCTCCAGAGCAGCTGGGACTACAGGCGCCCGCCACAACAACCGGCTATTTTTTGGTTGCAGTTCAGCTGGGGCTGGGTTTGAACCCGCCACCCTCGGTATATGGGGCCGGCGCCCTTCATCCTGCTCAGGTGCAGGGCTCTGGAGAACAGATGCCTTGTGGACAGGGCTCTGTCCCCATTGACAAGCTGACCTTTCATTGGGGATGTCCAGCAGCAACACTGACAGTAAAATAAATTAATGACTTGAGTGCAAAAGATGATGAGGGGAAGGAAGATTACCAGCTTAATCTGAGAAAGAGTAATAATGATGTTAGTCAGTTAGGACGTGCAGAAAAGATCTCTGTATTAAACTAAGGCCAAAAAAAGAGAGAGAGAAAGAAGAATCCTATTTGGAAATAGCTGGATTTTTCTTTTTGAGCAAAGAAATCAAGTGAAAAATAAGAAAGAGGTTGCAAATGCAAAGGACTCCTCTAATCGTGGAGCAGGAGCTGTGGGGCACCTGGCGCCAGGGGAGTGAGATTGAGAAATACACTGGGCCTGGTGTGGAGATGCAGTGATGATGGATTCCGGGAAGACTGGGCTGCTGCTTCTTTTTTTTTTTTTTTTTCTGAGACAAAGTCTCATTCTGTCACTGTTAGTAGCGTTCTGTGGCATCACAGCTCACAACAACCTCAAATTCTTGGGCTCAAGTGATACTCTTGCTTCAGCCTCTGGAGTAGCCGGGACTACATGCACAGGCCACAACACCCAGCTATTTTTAGAGACGGGGTCTCCCTCTGCTCAGGCTGGTTTCGAACTCCTGAGCTCAGGCAAGCTACCTACATCGGCCTCCAGGGCTAGGATCACAGGCGTGAGCCGCCACACCCAGACTGAGCTTGGGCTTCTTGTCATCACTGAGAAGAACTGGAGAGAGAGGCGTGATTGGATTGATTGTGATAGATTCCTACAAAGGTAAGCATGTTTCCCACATTGAGGCTTTAAATATTTTGCTAAGTGGTATGGCAGTTCCTAAACAACTTAAAAATGAAATACGATGAATTAGTGTGACATATTCCTTTTTTAATTTATTATTATTATTTTAGAGACAGAGTTGTACTTTATCACCCTTGCTAGGGTGTGCCCTGCCATCACAGCTCACAACAACCTCCCGAGCAGCCAGGACTACAGATGCCTACCACAACACCTGGTTACCTTTTTTTATTTTTTTGTTGTTTTGGATTCATTGAGGGTACAAACACTTAGGTTACACTGATTGTATTTGTTAGGTAAAGTCCCTCTTATAATTGTGTCCTGCCCCCAAGACATGTGCCACACACCTTAACTCCCATCCCCCTCCCTCCTCGCCCTCCCCATTTGCTCATTCCCTACCCCACCCCTTCTACTGCCTTCATATCAGAATTGAGTACATTGGATTCTTGCTTCTCCATTCCTGTGATGCTTTACTAAGAAGGTGTTCCACCTCCATCTGGGTTAATACAAAACATATAAAGTCTTCATCTTTTTTAGTAGCTGAGTAGTATTTCACGGCACACATATACCACAGCTTGTTAATCCATTCCTGGGTTGGTGGGCATTTTGGCTATTTCCACAGTTTGGCAATTGTAAATTGAGCTGCAATAAACAGTCTAGTGCAGATGTCCTTGTGATAAAAGGATTTTTTTTTTCTGAGTAGATGCCTGGCTATGGGATTGCAGGATCTAATGGGAGGTCTACTTTGAGTTCTTTGAGGATTCTCCATACTTCCTTCCAAAAAGGTTGTATGAGTTTGCAGTCCCACAGCAGTGTAAAAGTGTTGCCTTCACGCCACATCCACACCAGCATCTGCAGCTTTGAGACTTTGTGATGTGGGCCTTTCTCTTTGGGGTTAAGTGATATCTCAGGATAGTCTTGATTTGCATTTCTTTGATGATTAAGGATGACAAGCATTTTTTCATATGCTTGTTAGCCATTTATCTGTCTTCTTTAGAAAAAGTTCTATTCATGTCTTTTGCCCAGTGATGTATGGGATTGTTTGGTCTTTATTTATTGATTAATTTGAGTTCTCTATAGATCTTAGTTATCAAGCTTTTGTCTGATCCATAATATGCAAATATCTTTTCCCATAATATGCAAATATCTTTTTTCTTTGCTTTGATTGTTGTTTCCTTAACTGTACGGAAGCTTTTCAGTTTAATTAAGTTGCATTTGTTTATTTTTCTTGTTGCAATTGCCATGGAAGTCTTCTTCATAAAATCTTTCCCCAGGCCAATATCTTCTAGTATTTTCCTCATACTTTCTTTAAGGATTTTTATTGTTTCATGCCTTATATTTAAATGTTTTATCCATCTTGAACCAATTTTTGTAATGTAGCGAGTCCAGTTTTAGTCTTTTACATGTGGCTATCCAGTTCTCTGAACACCATTTATTGAATAGGAATTTTTTTTCCCCAGTGTATGTTCTTGTTTGGTTTATCAAAGATCAGGTGGCTGTAAGATGTTATTTTCATCTCATGGTTTTCTATTCGGTTCCAAATGTCAATGAGAAAAGAAATAGCAGAAGATATTAACAAATGGAAGAACATGCTATGGTCATGGCTGGGAAGAATAAACATTGTGAAAATGTCTATACTACCCAAAGCAGTGTACAGATTCAATGCAATCCACATTAAAACACCATCATCACACTTTCAGTATTTGGAAAAAATAATTCTTCATTTTGTATGGAACCGTAAGAAGTCCCTTATAGAAAAGACAAATCTTAGTAATAAAAACAAAGCTGGGGGTATCACTTTACCAGGCTTTAGGCCATAATGATCAAAACAGCATGATATTGGCACAAAAATAGAGTCATTGACATTTGGAACCAAATAGCATGACATATTTCTGATACTACCAAATCCCTACATGTATTGTTAGAGTCAGCACTGAATGAGGGTAGAATTAGGTACATGTGGGGCTGGTTCCCTACCACTCCTTGGGCTTTAATCACTGATAAATACAGTCATGAAATCGTTTTAGGGTAGTGAAATGTTGAACATTACATCATTTTTTTCTTTCCTTTGCAACTATTTGGCTTAGTTGATTATTATCAATAGTGGTGGGTCTTTTAATACCTTAAGCACTTTCATTTTTGAGTTAGTTTTGTTCTTTTCCAAGGCCTCGAATTATACCCCTAACACTCTGCCTTCTGAAAAATGTTATTTTTTTTGTATGTTTTTTTAATTATCTGCCAATACAAAAGAAAAAAATAACCCAAAGCACAAGTCTTAAAAATCATGGGTCAATTTAATACATTCTTTTGTTATATAGTACAATTCTGGCTTTGTATTACAGCTGAGACATAAAAGAGGTAAACAACTTGCTGGGATCAAAATAAAAAATAAGATGAAAAGGAGATGTGAACACTCAGCCCTCATAGCCAAGAGCAAGGAGAGTCCAATTATCTTAAAAATAAACCCTGTCAAATAATCACCAGCATACCCCAGAAAGAACAGCCTGGACATTGATAGGTGAATGTGGCGGAACAGGAGAGCAAAGGTTCAAGGTAACCAATTCATGTGAGGATGTTTTCATCCTCTTTTTAAAAAAGGGAGACAAGTGATTTTTTTTTTCCTCTCATTTTCAAGGTAGATAAACTGAAGTCTGCTGGAACCTGAAAGACCTCGTTGTCTAGAGGTTACTTGAGAATAATGCAATCAGAGATAGTACCTATATCACACAGAAATACATGTGATCTGAGTGGCAAAGATTTACTGAGAGAACCCAATAGCATAGCAAGAAACTCTAGTGAAAGCAGAGACTAGAGAGAGACAAAAAGTAGTGGAGACTCTGAGACAGGGTTAGGTTCCCTTCTATTCTCTCCCAAAGAGCAGGTCACGAACACAGAGCCACAGGCTGAATCTCAGTGAACTAGGAGCTCAGTCATAAGATAGCAACTTCTTGACGTGCCTGGCTCTGAGGGCATAATACTAGGTCACCCCCGGCATGTGTCATGAGAGTTATGCCATGGGAGGGACTGTATGCTTCACCTGATAATGTAGCCAAATGTTAATTTCCTAAAATGTAAGCTTTCCATAATGATACCTAGAAGTAAGAGCAAGAAAGCTCTCAAAATTTGGGTGGAACAGATTCCCCCAGCCCACGCGACCAGCATGCTGTGTTTGCACAGGACATCAGTACAGGAGATATTCCAATGTTCAGGCAGCCCAGCTACAGGACATGATGAACAGGAAATGTCTGGTTCTAATGAGCATTGACCTCCTGTCCCACCAAAGAGGAGCAAAAGGTCATGAATAAATATTTTGGCCAGGATGAAATAGTAAAAATTCAGGCCCTCTGCAGTAAGGATCTGAAAGTTTCACCACTTCACCATCTCAAGAGTGAAGGAAAAGAAATACTTTCCGATTTATAGTCATCACATCAAAATCCGATCTCATTAAAGATGTCTTTGAAAGAAGTAAGATTCCAGGGTAGCTGGTACGAAGAAGTGCAAGCTACATTATATCAGTTGTGGCCTTACCCTCAGCTGGAACACTTCAGCTATCTAAGGCTGAAAACACTCAGGGCACAGTAGAAGCCACAGTGGTGTCCACGTAACCAAAAGAAGTGATGTGAACAGATTCATTCCCCTCCCAGGCACAAAAGATACTGAGTGCTTAAGGCCACATGACCATGCGATTCTGAACCAAAGTAAGCAGATGTTCCTGCAGTCATAGCAGCCTCCGGAAATGTGGCTGGTGGTGTGCTACTTGTATAAAGTATACACCAGATTCAGAAAACTTAGTACCACAGAAATGTAAATTAATTCATTAGTAATTTTGTATGTTGGAAAATAACAAAATACTGTATATTTTGTGTTAAATAAAATATATTATTAAAAGTGATCTTGCTTGTTCCTTAGTATTTTAATGCAGCCACTAGAAAATTTTAAATTACCCACGTGGCTGAGTTTCCTCTGGCAGGAAATCCTGACTGGAGATTGAGCTCTGCCCCACCCCACAGCCTCCGTATCACTGAAAAGCTGAACAATGGAAGCCTACACATTTCAAGGAAATCTGTGATTCCACAAAAATTCAAGCAGAAAGCAATGAAATACACTATTCATGTTGGAAACCACTGGAGGCTGTCAGAGAATAAGAAACCAGTGGGCTCAGAGAATTGCTGAAATGGACCTCATTCAGATAGCTGTACTAAAGTAATAGTGTCCAGGGGGGCGCCTGTGGCTCAAAGCAGTAGCGTGCTGGCCCCATATACCAGAAGTGGTGGGTTCAAACCCAGCCCTGGCCAAAAAAATAAATAAATAAAATAATAATAATAATACTGCCTGTAAGGATGGAGTGAACTCAGATTCTGAAACTGACATGAGACGTCCTCCAGGATGCATCTTCAAACTTATGGTGATGGGCACGCAGCAACGCAGCCCACCCCTGCAGCAGCACTCCCTCCGTGACACACTGAGGATCACCGTGCTCCGTGTCTGCCCCAGAGTCTTTCTGCTTCCCTCCCCATACCACGGAGGTAGAAAGCTGGAGAAGACATCTCCCAGACTCCATAGCAGCTTGGGTTCCAGATGTGATGTGGGTTCTACCAGTCAGGTGCACACACACAAGGCTTGAATTTGGAACCGCGTGAGTAGAGCAGGAGGTTCATGTTACTAGACCGCTTCTCAATCTGAGAGCTGGCAAGGTGGCTTCAGCTGGACAGGTGGCTCCCTGATGGCGGCAGCAGCTCCTTGGCAGTCCAGCTCTGCCATGAAGATTTGGGAGCTGGAGTTGTTTTTATAAACCCACTTTAAGTCTCCTGAGCCATAGAATGTACCTAGAAATGATACCTATTTCATGTGGTGTTGTAAGGATTAATGAACTAAATGCATTTAAACTCTTGACACAATGATTGGCACCTGGGAACCACTGTTTGCTCATTAGCATTTTAGTGTTGGCTACTAGGATTTTTATTCAGGATTGAACGTGGAGGAGGTTTACATAACAAGTAAGATTTGGCCAGGAGTAAAAAATGACCTTGTGTCCTGTCTCATAGAGACCCAAGAAAAGTCCCTTGACCTGAAGTCACAGGTTGAAGAGAAGTTGGAGAAACATCTTCTCTAACAAATTCTGGAGAGATGGTGACTCAGCAGGTGCGAGTGAGACACCTGGGGCAGAGGAAGTGGCCACACAGCAATAATCCAGAAAGTTGCTTTTGCTATTTAGTTCTCACATTAATAGAAAATGTTAAATGATGGTTGAATCAAGTTATTTCCTAAGACTTCATTGCCAATTTCATTTCCTGGCTACTATTATTCTTTTTTTTTTGTGATAGCTATTTTTTTATTATTAAATCATAGCTGTGTACATTAATGCGATCATGGAGCACCATACATTGGTTTTATAGACCGTTTGACACATTTTCATCACACTGGTAAACATAGCCTTCCTGGCATTTTCTTAGTTATTGTGTTAAGACATTTACATTCTACATTTACTAAGTTTCACTTGTAAGATGCACCGCAGGTGTGATCCCACCAATCACTCTCCCTCTGCACCTTTCTCCTTCCTCCCTTCCCTTTCCCTCTTCCCCCTATTCTTAGGTTGTAACTGGATTATAGCCTTCATGTAAAAGCCATAAATTAGTTTCATAGTAGGGCTGAGTACATTAGATACTTCTTCTTCCATTCTTGAGATACTTTACTAAGAAGAATATGTTCCAGCTCTATCCATGTAAACATGAAAGATGTAAAGTCTCCATCTTTCTTTAAGGCTGCATAACATTCCATGGTGTACACATACCACAATTTATTAATCCATTTGTGGATCGATGGGCACTTGGGCTTTTTCCATGAATTAGCGATTATGAATTGGGCTGCAATAAACATTCTCGTACAAATATCTTTGTTATGATGTAGTTTTTGGTCTTCTGGGTAGAGGAATTATAGGATTGAATGGCAGGTCTATTTTCAGATCTCTAAGTGTTCTCCAAACATCTTTCCAAAAGGAAAGTATTAATTTGCATTCCCACCAGCAGTGTAGAAGTGTTCCCTTTTCTCCACATCCACGCCAACATCTCTGGTCTTGGGATTTTGTGATATGGGTTAATCTTGCTGGAGTTAGATGATATCTCAAAGTAGTTTTGATTTGCATTTCTCTGATGATTAAAGATGATGAGCATTTTTTCATATGTCTTCAGAGAAGTTTCTCTTCAAGTCCCTTGCCCACCCTGAGATGGGATCACTTGTTCTTTTCTTGCTTATACTTTTGAGTTCTCTATGGATTCTGGTTATTAAACCTTTGTCGGATTCTTTAAATGGCCACTGAGCCTCCTACATGCCTGGCACTGAGCTAGTGCTGGGGATGAAATGCCAGGAAGCGAATCAGTGACTGCTGGTTCCACTGAGGAGGGTAGATAGGAGCTGAAATGAGAAAGGCATGGACTGCAAGTGGAAA
>CAUYPK010163439.1:0-20527 GCA_963574355.1 Loris lydekkerianus
ATTCCATATAAAACGAAGTATGATTTTTTCAAGATCTTTAAAGTATGACAATGGAGCTTTAATAGGTATTGCATTAAAATTATATATTGCTTTGGGCAGTATGGACATTTTAACAATGTTGATTCTTCCCAGCCATGAGCACTTTTTTATGTTCTTCAAAGTATGATGATGGCATTTTAATGGAAAATGAATTAAATCTGTAGATCAGTTTGGATATTGTAGACATTTTAGCAATACAGATTCTTGCCAACCATGAGCATGGTCTGTTTTTCCATTTGTTAATGTCTTCTCTTATTTATTTTGTCAGTGTTTCATAGTTCTGTCTGTAGAAATTTTTCGCATCTTTTGTTAAGTATATTCCAAGGTATTTCATTTTCTTTGAAGCTACTGAGAGCGATTTGTGACTATGATTTAGTTGTCAGTTTTGCTGTTAGTGTATATGCAGACTACTGATTTGAGAACATTAATTTTATATTCCAAGATGTTACTGTATTCTTGATCATTTCCATGAGACTTGTGGCTGAGTCCCTGAGTTTTTCTACGTATAAGATCATATCATCAGCAAAGAGAAAAAGTTTAATCTTTTCTGTACCAACTTGGACACACTTGATACTCTCCTCTTGCCTGATTTCACTGGCTATGACTACCAGCACTATGTTGGATAGTAGTGGCAATAGTGAACTGGTTCCTTGACTGGTTCCAGTTCTAAGTGGAAATTCTTTCATTTTTACTCCATTCAGTATGACGTTGGCTATGGGTTTGTCATAGGTAGATTCTATCAATTCAGAAACATACCATCTATGTGTATTTTCTTAGGTGTTCTTACCTAAGAAAAGATGCTGAATTTTGTCAAATTCTTTTTATACATTGATTGAGAGGATTGTATGGTCTTTTTTTTTTCTTTTATTAATGTGGTGAATTATGTTTAAAGATATATGTATGTTGAACCAGCCTTGCATCCCTGGGACAAAACCCACCTCATCATGATGTATATGTATTTTAATGTGTAGCTATATTCTATTTGCTTGGATTTTATTTAGTATTTTTGCATCAATATTCTTTAATGATATTGGCCTGTAGTTTTCTTCTTTTGTTAGGTCTTTCTCAGCTTTTATTATCTGGGTGATATTTGCTTTGTATAAGGAATTGGGAGGGTTCCTTCCTCCTGAGTGATTTGGAATATATTTGGCAATATATGTATGAACTCCTTTTTGAAGGTTTGGTAGAATTCTAGTATGAAACCATCTGATCCAGGCCCTTTTTTTGGAAACCTTTTTTTTTTTTGGGGGGGGGGGCGAGGGAGACAGATTCTTACTTTCTTAGAGTGTCATGGCTAGGATATGATCAATTTTAGAGAGTAATCTATGTGCTCATGAGAAAAATGTACAGTCAGTATTATTGGGATGGAATGTTCTGTTAAGCCCATTTGGTCTAGAGCTGTGTTTAAATCATTCATTTCTTTGTTTAGTTTCTGTTTGGAGGAACAGTCCAGTTCTGTCAGTGGGGTGTTGAAGTCCCAGGAATTATGGTATTGTAAGATATTATATTGTTCAGAAATGTTAGGGTTAGTTCTATAAATATGGGAGGATTTATGTTGTGTGTATAAATATTTATAATTAAAATGTCTCCTTGTTGCATCATTCTCTTGACCAGTATATAGTATCCATTTTTTGTATTTCTTTGTTTTTGTTTCTTTAAAGCCAATTGTATCTGCAAATAGGATTGTGACTACTACTTTCTTCTGATTTCTATTTGCCTGAAATACTGTTTTTCAATCCTTAGTCCTGACTCTTGTTTTTTCCTTGGAGGTTATATGTGTTTCCTGAAGATAGCATATGCTTGGCTTGTGCTTTCTTTATACAGGCAGTTAGTCCCTGCCTCTTGAGTGGGTAATACAACACATTCACCTTTATTGAGAGAATTGATAAGTATGGTAGAGTTCTCGTCAATTCATTGTATAGGAGTCTGTTGCCTAGTTTTATCACTTGAGCTATTGTGGAAGTTAGACTTTGTCCTTTCATTTCTGAGTATTTTTACTTTGCTGGTGGTCCATTTTGATGGTCTACGTACTAGGGTCTGAGCACTTCCTGCGGTGCTGCTTCTCTTATAGCTGACTTCATTATTTGCTTGTCAGTAAAAGATTTTATTTCTCCATCAAATATGAAACTTAGTTAAGTGGGCTACAGAGTCCTTGACCAGAAGTTCTTTTGGTTGAGGAGATTGAAGACAGGTGACAGTCTCTTCTTATAAAGTTTCTGCTGAAAAGTCTGCAGTCACCTTAATGTTTTTACCCTAGTAGGTAACCTGCTGCTTACATGCGGCTGTTTGAATAATTTTCTCTTTCATTTTATGTTTTGCAAGTTAATTTCAATGCGTGTAGGAGAGGCTTTATTTGAAATGAATTTTTCTGGAGTTCTGTAGCCACCTAGTATCTGTATGTCTTTGTCTCTTGCAATGCTTGGAAATTTTTCCATTATGATGTCTTGAAGTAGAGCTTCCATGCTTTGGGGACTCTTTTCTCATTTAGAGATACCTATGATTTGTATGTTTGTATGCTTGGTGTACACCTATATCTCTGTAAGTGATTGGTTGGCTTTTGCTGTCTTCTTTCCTGCCTTTTTAAAAGATTGGGTAAGTTGAAAACTCCTGTCTTCATGTTCTGAGATTCTTTGCTCTCCATATTCAAATCTATTTCAGAGACTGTCTACTATGTTTTGAAACTTATTTCTTGCCTCTTTCAATTCCTTAAATAACTCCATTATTATTTGCTTCCTAATTATGCTCAGATCCTTGGTAACTTTGTCATTAATTTCATTCATCTCTTTAGATTGTTTTAGACATTTTTGCCTTCTCTTCAATTCCATTTATGTTATTTGCCATCCATATTCTGTATTCCATTTCTGTCATTTCAACAAATTTTTTATGGATGGTGTTTTCAGCTGTAGCTCCATTATAATCCCTTTGGGGAGTTGACCTGCTCTGAATTTTCATGTTGCCATAATTCTTTTTGTGATTTCTCCTCTCATATATTTTCTTTCTTTTTTTTTAATTCTAGGCTAAAAGGTTGGTATGTTCCTAATTCATTGTTGAGAGATATTCTCATTGGACTTGATTAGGAAGGCAGGTGGAACCTGGAGGTGGATCCTGGATTGACCAAGTGGTACACCTTTCTACAAGCTACAGCATCAATCAACAGGCTCTAGGGCCTTTTGGATACCTGGTCAAATGTGCTGGTGTCTGCATTGGCTGCCCTAAAGAGTAGTGTTTCCCTGCACCTTCTAGGACTTGTCAATGTGACGTAGCAGTACCTTGATCTTCCCTGCACCTTCTAGGACTTGTCAATGTGACGTAGCAGTACCTTGATCTACCACTCTCTCCAAGGGTATTAGTACTGGTTTGCTGCCAGATCCAGTGGGGTGGTATTAGTTTCATAGGCCCTGTGGGTGGGGCTCTCCACGTCTATTCTAGGACCTACTGAGGCAAAGAGCATACTTGTTCTGATGCCTGCTCAGTAAAATTTAGGGCTGTTGGGATGCCTAATTCAAGGGACTAATGTCAAGTTCAGAGGCTCTGGACTATGAAGCTCACCCCATCCCTTATAAGACATTTCAAAGTGAAGCAGCCCTTTGCTGCATAGCTGGCCTGCTCAACAGGGAGCTGTTTGCATACTTAAAAAGGCAAGCTGATATCAATTTCAGGGCCTGTCAAAGTGACATGGCAGTTTTTTGTTCCATTCACCCACTCAGCAGGGTTATAAGGCCATTTGAATACTAAAACTTGTAGGCTAGAATGATACCCAAAAGTACCTAGATGTGGAACTCTCCATTCCCCTTCAACACTGACTGTTTAAATGAGCCACAGCTTTTTTCTGTGTCCTTTCCTGTTCACAGCATGCCACAGTTGCCTTTCAGGGCTACTTAGATAAGGGCAAAATCCCTGAGGACCAGCCTTCTTTTCTCTGAGCTAGGAGGGGATGGGCTATTGGCAGGGTTTTGTATGAAGCTCCTAGGCCAGGGGCAGTGTGCAAATGGCAAGCTAAATCATCTCAGAGGGTTGGGGCAGAATCAGCCAGGCCCAGCCAAAGTGCCAGCACACCCATGGCAGATTTTAAAAAGCCTTAGCTTCTTCCTATGGTTGGGGGAGGAGAATCTTTAGCTCCAGTTCATCTTTCAGTGATTCCCAGCATGGGAGGTTGTAGGCAGGAAGGGAGGGTCACCTGAGGCTTCAGATCCAGGCAGTGTAGAGACCTTCTTAGTTCTTGACAGATACAATGGAGAGGCAGGACCCTTTTCTCTTCATCTTTCCTGGGTCCTGCCTGAGCCACAAGCAGTCATTTCTGCTGGATGCCAGTGAGAGAGAAGCTGGCCTCTACAACAATTGCTTATGCAGTTGCTATGGGGGAAGGGCAGGTTCCAAACTCCCTTCACTGCTCCCACTCCTGAAGGGGGGATGCATCCCAGCCAGGCTGCCTGAGCCAGGCTATTGTTCTTGATAGGCCAGAGCAGAGGGAAACTGGTTCAGCAAGGGCTCACTGGTTGTGAAGAAAGAGGGGGATGGGCTATGGCTGCAAGCCTGCCGGAGCCTAAATTGATTTCTTTTCTATTGTCAAGAGGGAGCTTGATTGTAGGAAATGCCTTGGTGCAGGAAATCTTGGCTTCTGGTCTCTGGTGGCACTCTTCCTATAGGGTGAGAATTCCTATGGTTTTCTGCTTGTGGTGAGCCCCTGGGGTGGGAGGAGAGGTCCTCTTTAACCTTCTGTTTGGCTCTAGACTCCTTTCAATCTGTTCTACTCTATCACTGTCCTCTTATCTATGCCTGTCTTCCTTTTTGTCCTCTTCATTCATTTAGTTCTTCTCAGCAGGGTCACTGAACACCTCTGTTGAACTCTCCTTGTGATCTACCCCTCCTCAATTTTAACTGTTCCCAGTTCACTTCAGTCTAATTTTCCTCCTTCTAGCCAGGGCACTCTGACAGTCAGCCATCTTGCCTGCTTCCCAGCAATCTTAAGTTTAACAATGATTTTTTTTTTTAGATACAATGCCCTAAAGCATGATCTACAGAAGAAAAAATTGGTATGTTGGACTTCATTAAAGTTGAAAACTTCTAATATGCTAAAGACGCTGTTTAAAAAGTAAAAGGACAAGGTACAATTGGTAGAAAAATCTTTGCTAAATCTTTATATATCTGAAATATATAAAAAATTCTTAAAACTCAACAATAAAAAAAGAACACAATTTTTAAAACTGGGCTAAAAGATCTATACAGATACCTCACCAAAGAATATATACAGATTGGAAATAGCATATGAAAAGATGCTCAGCATCATGTGTCATCCAGGAATTGTAAATTAAAACAAAAATTAGATGACGCTGTCTAACTATTAAAATAGCTAAAATCCAAACACTAATGTTAAATACCAGATGCTGATGAGAATGTAGAGCAATGGGAGTTCTCATTCATTACCAGTGTGAATGCAAAATGATACACCTACTTTAGAAGATAATTTGGCAGTTTTTCACTAAACCAAACAAACTCTTACCATAGGATCTAATAATTCTTCAAATGATTTAAAAGCTTATATTAACACAAAAACCTTCTCACGGATGTTTATAGCAGCTTTATTCACAATTGTCAAAACTTGGAAACAAGCAAGTTTGTTACAATAGGTGAGCGGATAAATTGTGGTACTTACCTAAAAGGGACTATTATTCAGCAATAAAAAGGAATGAGGGTTTATTTGATGAGAAAACATGCAGCAACCCTAAATAATGCACATTGCTAAGTGAAAGAAGACCATCTGAAAGGGCTATAAATGATGTGATTCCAACTATATGACATTCCAGAAAAGGAAAAACTGTGGGGATGGTATAAAGATCATTGGTGTCCATGGCTCTGGAAGGAGGAAGGGAGGGATTAATAAGTGGGAACATGGGGTATGTTTAGGTTAGTCTAACTACACTGTATAATACTATAATAGTGACTATATGTCATTATATATTGATTGGTCCATATTCATGGAATGTACAATACCAAGAGTGAATCCTAGTGTAATTATAGGTATTAGGGAAAATAGTATGTCAATTAATAGCTCATAAACTGTAACAAATGTAGCATACTAATGTAAGATGTTAATAATGGGTGAAACTGTGTGGGGAGAGGTAGAGTTGAGAGGGTATATAGGAACTCTTGGTACTTTCCATTCAATTTTTCTTTATACATAAAATTCCTCTAAAAATAAATGCTATTAATTTTTTGAATGTTGCTGAAAGGTTAGATAACCGTGTTGTTTTGAAGTTCTTTTATTGTACATACTGCAAATGGCAAATCACTTACATTAGTAATAACTTTGTCGTATATTTTAATGTATGTTTGAAAAGTTCTTAACAACCAAGCTGTATATGCATTTTCTTAAAATATTCTGGGTATGCAAAGGTCATTTCTCAAGTTCTCTTGAAGTGTTTGAGGTGGTATGGTAATACAACCAGGGTTGAAATTCCCCACTTTTTTTCTCTAGCCTTTGATGAAGCAAAAGAGGCAATCTCAGCCTTTTTGGAGGGTAGGTAATCAAAGGCATACATGGCCTAAGGACTTTGAGCTTTCTAAAGGGCACAGACTTTCTAAGATGTAGCACTTGAGCTTTAATCAAAAAGCCATAAGTGCATATGCTGTTTCTTATTCTCCAGGGCTGAGTGGGCTTTTGGTGTTGAAATTACTTTGGCACTGTGAACAGCTGGGGAATTGCTATGTAGGGCTTTGTCTGTTGGCTAAAGTAGAGGAACAAGAGGGATCATAAAGAAAGTCTTTGATGGGTTAGTTTTGTTATGGGTCACCTTGAGTCCTGAAGATATTCCAACTGCTTGAATCTGTGAATAACAGGTTCTTTTCTTTTTTTACACTCCTACCTATCTCAGACAGGGGGTGGTGAAATAAGAATTCCTTGATTTGGTACCACCTTGTATTTTAAAATTGTGTTTATAACAATCTGTAGAAATAATGAAAAAAACCTCAGTAACATAGAAGTGTTAGAGAAAGATAAGGTTTTATTGTTTTATTTGTTACTCCTCAAAGGCAAAGTGAAAGCAGCAGTCCCAGGATAACTATACTCTACTGTTGAAAAATTGCTCCTAATTTTTGGTGTATGTTTTATCTATATTTGTCCTTACTTTTCAGATATATGAGGCATATAGACAAGCTAACTAATAGAACTGTTAGCTTACAACAGATAAATGACCAACAAAAGCTAAAGATAATATTATGAGGTTTCTAAATCAAGGATCCAGGCCAGCGTGGTGTCTCTAATTCCTGTAATCCTAACACTTGGGGGCCTGACACAGGTGAATGGCTTGAGCTTAGGAGTTTGAGACCAGCTTGAGCAAGAGTAAGACCCTATTTCTACTAAAAATCAGAAAATTAGTTGGGCGTTGTGGTGCATGCCTGTAGTTCCAGTTACTCAGAAAATTGAGGCAAGAGGATTACTTGAGCTCAAGAATTTGAGGTTGCTCTGAGCTATGATGCCATAGTACTCTAGCCTAGGGCAACAGAGGGAGACTCTGTCTCCAAAATAAATACATACATACCTAAATACATATATACACACATAAATCAAAGGTTCAAGTAGAGTGGGCCTAAAATCAGTTCAATTTACTTTTGGAGACGATCACTCTGTGCTGCCTGATCTAGCCCCAGTGGTCATTTTGATTTGAAAGGGAGGGGGGAGGTTTGGGTGGAGGGAGGGTGATGGGTTGGGCCACATCTATGGTGCATATTTTTATCTATAATAAAAATAAATAAAACAAACAAACAAACAAAAAAAAACAAAAAAGAAATTCTGAGTTGACATAATCAGTTTCCTGGGAAGCATTCATAATGCACCCTAGGCAAAATGGTGATATAGGTAGTTGGTTTTTGTGTCACTCCTCCCAGTGGCTTCCCATACCATTTTCCTGCTGCCTTCTATTGGTCTGATAGCTGATTCTCCTTCTCTGATTCTACCAGATTCAAGGATGCTGGATTGAGATGTGCCCTAGTAGGATTTTTCCTTTCATATGCATAAGAATTTGTTACTACCATGTTTCCTGACCCCCTTGAAACACACAGACTTGGTTCTCATATTCTTAAGACCAGACTCTGTACCTACTTAAAGTGGTAATTGCCTAATTTGAGAAGTTAACATGTAATAATTGTTTAACAGTAAAATCCTGAATTATAAATATGGGGGACCACCTCTCCCTTCCCTGTAGTGTATATTCACTTAACCAATGACTTTCTGGAAAATGTTTCTTTTCTTTTCCTATTTCATTCTTTTTTTTCTCTTTCTGAATCTAAAGGATAACTCTGATGCTAGGAATTTGGAGCAGGAAAGAAGAGTAAGTGGTTAACATCATGACAAAGCTATGAAGGAGTGATTTGGGGCTTTGGGTATGGCCCCTATCATTATCACATGAAGTTGAACCAATTCTTCCAACATTTAAGTCTATTCTCTAGTAGACTGTGTCCAACAAGAAGGTTAATGAAGTGATAAATTTGGGGTAGGAGTGACATTGGTAGCTAATCGTTCAATTGCCTAATCTCAATAAATATTACATGTACAATCAAATATTTAAAAGAAGACTACAGAAAAGTATAAAATTTGAGGAGAGAAGACATGCTTAAGTGTCATTACTCTCTGTTATGGATTGAATTAGTTGTGCCTCCACCAATTCATAAGTTTAAGCCTTCAATGTGGTGGTATTTGGAAATGGGGCCTTTGGAAAGGTAATTAGGGTTAAAAGAAGTTATAAAGGTATATGTCTAACCTGATGAGACTGGTGTTTTACCACAACAAATAAGTAAGTGAGGTAATGATTATGTTAACCAGTTTGATGGAAGCATTCCACAATGTATATCAAATAAGCATATCATACCCCATAAATGCATTAATGTACGCAGTTCTGATTTAATTAAAAAAAAAAAAAAGAAGTGGCATGAGAGAGTAATCTCTCTCTCTGTCTTTTCTCAGACACACAGAGTGAGGCCATGTGAGGACTCCTCGAGAAGGTAGCTGTCTACAAGCCAGAAAGAGAGCCCTCACCAGGAACAAAATTTGCTGACACCTTAATCATGAACTTCTGTCCTCTAAAACCATGAGAAAATAAATTTATGTTGTTTAAGCCATCCAGATTGTAGGATTTTGTTATGACAGCCTGAGCAGACTAACTTTCCAAGTCAAATTTCATACTATGAAACATTTGTAGATTATTCAACTGCTTAGGAAAGTGTCTTCAGTATTCTCTGGAGTTCAACAAGTATTAATTGTACTCTAGGATACTAAGGCATTGGTAGCTGTCTAGAGTTAGTAAAGTTCTCATTCTTTTCGCTCTATCAGACATCAAAAATTAGAAATAGACATCTCACATAGAAATAGTTGACTCAGACAAACTAAACCAGAGGTCCATGCATTGGCTAGGTCTCTCTGCAAAAATAGTTATTCATTGCAGAAGGTGTGAAAAGTACCACAGAATTTTGATGGCAACAGTTATCTAGGCTTTGAAGAATTAATTTTAGGATGCAGAGATTCTTTTCATAGCTATACTATTTCTCCAGGTGATTGATAGGTCCTAGTAAAGTTGGCCAGTAGCCTGAGAAAGATGGCATAAGGTATGGAAGAAGAGTTCCTCAGTCATGTTTAACTGTTGTCATATCATGTTTTCATATTGCAGAACGATGATAACAATTTTAAGAATTCATCAAAAATTATACATTGTTTACTTAATTGTTATGGAAATAGTGCTATTTCAAGCAAATATTTACAGATATGGCAGATTTGGGTAACAACATCTTCCTCAGGACTTCAATTTATAAAACAGATATAAATGAGACAGCTTTAAAGAAAGTAGAAGTGGAATACTTGAGCAGCAGCAATTTCTGATAACCAGAACTAACTGTGAAAAATCATTGCTTGCTTAAAGTATGTTGCTGTTTATAAGATTTCATTATGTGGGAAAAAATTGGGTTCTTACATTGAAATAGGTTGTAAAAGGAACTAAAGCTGTTGCCATGATGTTGCTAAGATATACATAACAATATTAAATGCAGGCAAGTTATAACCAGGAAAAGGAAGGAGAGATGGTAAAGATATTTGTAATGTAAGGTTTTCAGACTTACTCACATCACATAATACTTCAAAAAATAAGAACCAAAGAATTATGGCTTTCTTCAGTAATCTCCCTTCCTATCCATGCTAGTTTTTGGTAGAATTTTTTGTCCCTATCATTGAAAGACTGCTGAAGAAATAATACCAAATATTCCAGTTTGTAGATATAGCCTTTGCTGGCAAGCAGGTAGGTAGTATCTGATAAATTGATGGTATCAGTGAAATGAACCAGATCCAAGCCCTATTATAAATAATACTTAAAGTATTATTATATGAGTGTTCAAAGGTTGACAGTTAAGCAACATTCTCTTTTACTTTCCCCCTAACTTTTAATAGGACTCTTTAGCCACTCCTAATATAAATGATAGTCATATTTAGAAGGACTGTGGTTTGATTTACTCTTATCTAATTTTATTAATTAACTTGTTAATTCAGTTTTTCTGGCTGAATATTCAGAGGTGGTAGATAAATGAGCCAAAGTGCAACTCATTGTGTCATCAATTCCCTCTAACACAAAGGTAGAGTTAACTTTTTCTGGGGGAAACTGACTCATACAAAGAATTTCAGTGTAAACTATATGGTTTCGTTAATCCCCTGGCCCATATAAAATTCTATTCTGAATCCTAATACTGAGATAAAAATGGGCAGAGTTACAGAAAATTCTGACAAATCATATTGTTTCCACTCTAATAAATGGACATATTTGGCTCTCAAATTGTTTTTCTGCCTCCCGACGTCTTCAAAGAAATGTAAATGCCTCCAAGAGATAAATAGCAGAATTTATTATATTTGATATCTTGGGGGAAACAATGATAGCTAGCTGAGATTAAGGGCCAGGGGAAGGAAGGTACAGAATTGGCATCTGGGTAGAAAATTGGGGCACTGATAGTGGACGTGAAGGGACAGCCCTATTTTTCTATCCACCTTGCTGGAAAATGCAGAGTAAGGAATCAGAAGGAATTCCTGACTTGTTGGCTATAATATTATAGAAGGCACAAATTTACCTTGCACTGAATTCATTTTCTAAATTGTTGAGTTATTTAGTTTAGAAACTCATTCTTTGCCATGTCAAAGATTTAAGGACTAGTTTAAATAGTCCTTTGAGGACAAGAGAATGATCATTTATTTTCTGCTATCAGCAGATGATCCTACTATGAGCTTTATATTTATTGTTCTCATTAAATATTTATGGATACCCTACTAGATAATTATTATTTTCCCTAGTTTGCGCTTGTAAAATGCTATGCTCATTTATTCTATGAGGCTAGCTGTAAACTTGTCAGTTTGAAAAAGTCTAATCCAACTTCTCATTAGTGTTTTGTGTATAGAATCATTTCTGAAAATGACGTAATGCAAATGTAATTTGCATTATGTAATTTAATATAAATGTAAACAGTTTGGGAAGTTTCTTCTAGTATGGGAATTTTTGGCATTAGTTCACTGCTTTCAAGATGAACACATTTCAGTTCATAATCACAGTCTTGGGTACCATTTGGGTCTTTTACTCCTCTGTTATTGCCAAGCCTAGAATTAACTTTATGAAGATGATTTACATAGGCATTTAGACTCACCATGGCAAGGTGAAAATAATTATCTCTTCATGTAATTAATTGTAAAAACAAAGTATGTCTTTTCTTTTAAATTAATAAACTCAGATAATAAAATATGTGCATGTACAGGTGTGTACACAAACACAAACACACACTTTCTTCCCAATAGACATGTTCATCTCCATAGATCATGTATTTGGTGAACTTTAGCATATTCTTTCACTTTAATTAAAAAAAATAAATCTACAGGAAAGGGTTACTTTTTCTTTTTTATTCACTGTTGGTGTGAATCCAGTTTCTTATTGAATTGAGATGTTATATTTGCTTTTCCCCACTTGAATACTTAAATGCACTTCCAGCAAAAAAAGTAGTAATTCAATGAAATATTAAAAGGAATTAGTGATTGTTATGACAGGTTATTGTAGCCAGCTTATAACGAATTTCAACTTTAATCATTGTGAAGTTAAATAGATAACTAAAGTAAAACTTTCTTATCCAGCACAGGAAAGAAGCTCACAAGAATAATGAAACTCTAAAAGTAACCTGTTATATTTCAGAGTAAAACATGAGAGAGAGAGGCAATATAATATAGTGGAAAGTACATCATAAGTAAGTGTGAAGTTACTGAAGTAAGTGTGAAGTGTGAAGTTTTGAAGTGTCTTCAGTTTGGTTTCTTTATCTTTAAGAGAGATCTGGGTTATCAGATTTCTGTGGGTTCCCAGAACTCTAAAATTTCAAGATATGCATGAATTAGAAGTTTTTCTAAGTAGGCAATGGAAATTCTTAGATCAAGATGAGGCTGATATATGTTTTTACTCATTCAAATGATTATCTCCAATTGTCTATATTTGTACCTAAAAGTACCAACTTATGTTGATAATTTTTTAGGAGATGGACAGCCTTATTTGAAATTGAGTATTATTTTTTCCAGTAAATGTTCTATCTCTTTGAAATTCAGAGACTATATTTGGCTATCTCAGAGAGTTATTTAACATTGGCATCATTGGAAAACTTTGCCTCATTAAAGGAGTTGTGTAAAAAAATGGGAGAGGTAGATGATAGCCAGGTAGAGAGAAAGGTATAGAGAGTGAACACGTCTCATGATATTTGGCATTGTTAGTACTGATGGCTTTGTCACACTGTAGGTCCCAAGCATTTTGAATTGGTTGGTGAGAACAGTTAATGACTATGGAATCATGTTTCTAGAAATAGGTTTGAACTCCCCTATATTTCCCATGCTTTTTGCTGTTAGGCAAGGTCTTGAAACTAATTGTGGTATATGGGCTGCTAATGGAATCTTGGGGGCAAATTCATCCCTTCCAAAGGCACAATCACTGATGTAAAACAACTTTTAAGGCTAGAGATCTAATGGATTATCCTCCTCTTCCCCACTCTGAGAGGTTAAAGGGGAAAGGATCTGATTATCTCTCAACATATTTTCATACTTTAGATTTAACAAAAATATAATTTTTAATTTTTTAACCTCAGCTGCTTGAATCCAAATATATTTTTTAGTCCTAGGAATTTTGTTTTTTCCATTGAAAACACATTTGTAGTGTTATATATTTTTTAGACTTATAAATATTTGCTGACTTATGAAAAAGATTGCTCTTAACAGCTTTAAGAAACCTTCACCTTATTCATCCTTCCTACTAATTCTAAATCAGTCAATTATTGAATTGGTTGTTACATTTCAAAAAGACAGACAATGCCGATGGTCGTTAGAAGGCATCTTGGTATATTTTTTAAGTTGTGTTTGTACATTGCTCTGTCAATTGTTTAAAACCTTTCCTAGTACTAACTCATTAGTAGAAAGCATCATCTGAGTGAAACCCAGATATATGGCAGAATGTACACATTTTTGAAAAGGGAAGTGATGACATGGGAAGGGAAAAAAAAGTTTAATGTAACCATGGTTGAAACAGGCACTATTAATAATCATATTTCTATTGAGGAAGTTCATAGCTCGGTATATCTTTTATACCATATTTTCCCAGAGTCTAATATAAGAAACAGAACAAGAAGAAAGGGGTAAGAAATGAATAAAGGGTAGGCAGTTGTGTAAACAAACAAACAAACAAAAACAGGCAAAGTTTGGAAATAAAAACAACAGGAGCTCAAAGGCAATCTCTAGCCTATTCTGGTGAAAAGCCTGCCCTTGGATAACACCCTCTGCTACTGCCTAGATAGTACCCTAAACAATGACATTGTATTGTCACTCTGCCTAAGAACAGAAATAGGTCTTGGGTTTTAATCTGACAGGAAACAACCCAGGTGGAACATGTCTGTTTTCTTTTTCACTAGACATTGAAAAATAATAAAAGGTTGTTACTTTATATAATACTTTTGTAGCCTTTCAAAATCTTTTTCACACAGATGTGCTATCACATACTGTTTACAAAATAATATCATGGTTAAACAGGGAGAAGGTAGGTTTCTCATGAAAGTTTCCTCTAGGAATATAGGGCTGTATTTTCTGGTTAAAAAGTCATCTATCAATTTTTCAATCACCATAATTGTTCTTTTAAAATCTTGAATTCTGTTTTGATTTATTAATAAAGTCTAAGACTGCCAGAGCATCTCAATCTCTCCTTTGCTATATCAATAATTTTCCAAGGTGTTCGTTATGAAAAGCTTCAGAAGAATAATATGATTTATGAAATATACAAAAAATTGCCCTTAAAAAAATCCTTATCTAGATATGACCTTAAAAATTATTAGGTAATTAAGTTATTTATCAAACATGTATTGATTGTCCATTATGTACCAGGGACTACATTAATTTCATCTACCTCAAACTTTCTAATGCTTGAAATAAACAAATACGTTTAAGCCTAAATGAGTTAATTTTTTAGTCTTCTAAAAATAGCTTTCATTTCTCTATTCTGCCCTAAGATATGCTAGTGGGCCTACTCCATCTACCTCTAGCCCTGACAATAGGCCAAAGAAGTATGCTGTCTATGGTAAGATCTTAAATATGTATCTTTGGCTGGGATCTCATCTGTTCCTTACCTCATCAGGACTGAGTGAACTTGAAATTTTGATATATATAACTGTAGGAATGTGTGTGATATATCATTTCCTGTAGAAATGCACTATAGCCAGGAAGAGTTTAATAACTATTAATAAATACAACTTGATGCTAAAATATTGCCAGATCACATGGAAGTCTTCACACATTAATTTCAAATGGTCAGACTAGCTCCCACAGCAGAGACCAATGGACTAGCGTTTGAGGAAGACAGGAACCATTTTAGATCTGATATGAAGAAATAATCATTTTGAAAATGTAGGTAGAACAAATGCCATAAATTTAGTTGACTTAAATTATGAAGCAGTATGAGAAATCCAGATGACACAGTCAAAATCAAGATGTATATATTCCTAAGTTTATAAAAAGATTGCACCGAAGCCCAAAACCAAATAGGGTAAACTATAGTCTTAATCCCGGACTCACATTTGGAGACTGGGTGAGACCAATAAAGAAACTTGATTAGGATAGATTTTGTGACTAGATTTGGCAAAAGGTTACAACTAATCTAGGGAGCCACGAATGAGAACACACAATGAATCAGGCCCCAACCTTTGTTTGGATAGTTGGCATTTTTAGATTATTGATTTAGGTTATTGATAATGATCCTTTAGTTTGTCTATTGTATTTGGCTTTACGAAGCCCTTTGCCATTGATTTTTTTCATTTGTGATTTATGAACATCATATGATAAGCAGAATAATTACTATTTATTCTAGTTTACAGGTAAAGAAAAGGATGCAGAGAGGTTAACAGACTTGACCTAGATCATACCACTAGGAAGTGATATTTATAAAGTTCCACTAGCCTGGCAATCCATCTATTTACTCCACCAATTCTCATAATAGTCCTGTGAGGTAGATAAGTATCACATATATTTTAGGTGAGGAAATATGGGTTTGGAGGTTTGGGATAACTTACCTAAGTTATCACTCCCACATGGTTAAGTGCCAAGGGTAGCTGTTGAGCTCAATCTGTCTGCCTCTAGTGCTTGTGTTCTTAACCTCTAGTGTGTGGGGTGTGTTACTTCTTGTTTTCATTACTGCTACTTTTTTTTTTTTTTTTTTTTTTTTACTACTGTTATTTTAACACACTGACTGCCACACTAAATTTTTTTTTCCCCTTGGGACTACAGTGTTTTATTACCAAAATAAAATAAAAACTTTGAAAATGATCCTTTCTAATTTAAATGAAGAAGTTGTTAAGGATTGTTTTCTGTGAATGAGTTATATGAAACTCATGCAGTTCTAGGATCTACTTTTATACTGTACGCCACGTGAGTTATATGTGACTCATGACATACTTATTGAATTTATTTTGGGGAATTGAATCTTTTGTCATTCACAAGTATTTAGTTGTCTGGAGTGGACTTGGGTGGTCCTGAATGATGACCTCTGCTTAATACTCCCTAAGTATGTGTAGAGATGTCATGTCCCTACATACTATTATACTGATTTCTTTCAAAGAGTGGCCAGGGAAATGTACAATCAGAAGTTATGGTAACCAGAGAACACATTCCAGCACATGTGGTACACTTGATTGGCCAGCTAAAACAGCGCAACAGAAGGTAGGAGAGATGTGCTGATAGACAGCAAAAACAATGAATAGCTGTTTCACAGTGTTCAGGCATACTATAGACTTTCCTACCTATCTACAAGTTCTGTATGCTTCATGAGGCCCCAGGCTCAAAACTAGTATGAGTTAAATACAACTCACATGGCAGTTAATGTGTTAATAACCTGTTTCCAAGATAATTTTATATTTCATTTTATTAAAATTCCCAGCATTGTGAGGCCCTTTAAATTCAGTAGTAGCTGGGCTGAATTGCCAGGCTAGAGGAATCAATTCACAGATGTATTTCCTTCATAGTCTCCATGCAGGCAGGCAGGTATTGCATTTCCTATGCAGTTGTAGATCTCTATAACTCTCAAAATATGCATATTTTGCCTCTGGGATGGTTTTCAGAAGATATATATGGGACTAGGACTTTCTTAGGATGAGGCAGAGTAGAAGAGCATCTCATGTTTTGAACTTTTTCATGGCATGCTTGGGGAGCTGAAATCCAGTTAATAGCAAATCATTCTTTTTGATTTTGAAGATGGTATAATGGAACATAGGACTTAAGTGAAGGACAGAAAGAGAAGAAAAGATAAATATTCCCTACTTCAAAATTTTGTTTGGGACAACACTTCATGAGAGTCATTTTCTTTTCAGTATCTCTTATGGGATATATGAAGGGTGAAGAGATGAAAAAAGAAAAGCAAAACAAGATTTGATAGCATTGACATGACTCACAAAACATGTGGCTGTAAATAATGAGACCCTTTATCTTGGAGACAAATCTAAAGGGCATGGGAGAAACCCCATATAACTCAATAAAACAAATTAAAGCTGTATAATTTCCTTTCTGAGGCTGTAATATTTTGACCTTTTTCAGATATTGTGCCAAGAAATAAAAGCTGAGGAGTTGGTAGAAGTAGCATCACTAAATTAGTGAACTTCTTGATGGTGTAAGTATTTCCCATTAGCCGTCTACTATTTTGGCTGTTACAGGGCCAAGAACATTAGGAAACATTATACTATTTTTAAAATTAAAACTGCTCTGTTCAAGTGTCATAGTTTACCTGGAAATGACATTTTTTAGTGAAAGTATTGAGAAAAAGAGTGAATCATTATGTGATGGGGGTGGGGAGAGCAAATCGAGAGTAGGTATTAAAAACCTTTGATAGCCTCCTCAATGTAAGATCTGATTAAGAAGGGGATTTAAAGTGGATTCTTATGTCCTTCCCTAATAAACAAAAAGTCTCATTTTATTCATTTGAGTAAGTCTTCTTACTCAAGACTGAACTCTCTACACTGGAGGTAATTGTCTATTGGCTCTTGAGTTTATGTGGACCAGGAAGCCATGCTTTATGTAACAATTAATGAAACCTGGGCAAAGCTTATACAGTGGTGTTGGGTTGGTGGGGTTGTGTTGGCATGGTAATGATGGTGTGATGGTTGGGTAGTGGAGGTGGGTGTGTTGTGGAGAAGGATATGCTGGAATGTATATTAGGGACAAGTTTGTGCCCTCATGTTCAGACAAAATGGTAAGGGTGGTAAGAACTCTGGAAGCAAAAGCAATGACATGGGTTTGTAAAGTAATCACTACTAAGGGATTTGGCCTTGGGACTTCACCTAAAATGGCACTCCAGGTGACCAAATGAATATTCTAGAAGAAAGAATAGTGCCTGAGAGTTAGTAGCCAGCTCCTGTGTTTGTAGGTTAGCCCTACTTGAGAACATGCTTAGAGTCCTTCTGTACACAGCAATCTGAGCAACCAATGACTGTGTGACCTCTGGGACCATTTCTCATGTGTTAGTCATTTCTCTTAACTTGTTTGGACCCTCACCCATGGTAAGCTGCCACACTTTTCACATGCTCTCTCCAAACTGTTTAATCATGACCTAGACTTCCCTGCAATGCCTTGGCAAGTGTCTGTCCTCTCAGGAATAACCATTAAGTTTGACCCTCTATGATCTGACTAGTCTTAGTGCCAGGAAAACATAGGTCCTATCAGTCACTAGGATACTCCAAATGGTTTTGCAAGGAAGAGAGTCGTGTTTAGAAGGGCCATGGAGTCTTACTTGGGTCCATAGTCAGCATTTTTCGGTGTGAAACTGCCCAGATAATTGTATAAAAATCTTTAAATTTCCCCTAGTTAAAAAAAGTCAGTGTTTGAATGAACCCTTGGAATTAAATTAAGTTTATTTATTTATTTATTTTAATAGATGGGATCTAGGAAAGTCTATGTTTGGAATACTAAAGGGGTATAGAAAATAGGGCCAGTCACTGATCATACGGATGGAAGATAGAGAGGAATATTAACATATTAGGTCCTTAACCTATATTAATATTTGTATTAAATTTTTAATTTGTTTAAAGGCTTTCTGTGTTTTTTAGTTATTAACTTCCCCCCATGTCTACTATTTCTTTTTTAAAATTTCAAAATATTGAAGGGGAACAAATGTTTTTGTTACCTAAGTACTTTGAGTAATGCTTAATTGAAGTTTTTAGTGTGCCTATCACCAAAGTAATGTACATTGTACAGGACAGGTAAGTTTTTACCCTTGGTTTCCAATGCACTCTTTGTGCCTGTGTGTGCCTGTTGTTTAGCTTCCAATTACTAGTGAGTACATGTGGTATTTCCATTCTTGAGATACTTTTCTTAGGATAATGGTCTACAGTTCCATCCAAAAGTCAAAATGACATTATTTCATTCCATATTATGGCTGAGTAATGCTACGTGGTGCATATGTACCACATTTTCTTTATTAACTCATCAGTTGATGAGAAGTTAGGTTGATTCCACGTGTTTGAAATTGTGAATCATGCTGCAATAAATTTTCGAGCACAGGTGTCTTTTTGGTAAAATGACTTCTTTTCCTTTAGGTAGATACCCAGTAGTGGGATTACTGGATCAAATAGAAGTCTATTTTTATTTCTTTGAGGAGTATACATACTATTTTCCATAGAGATTGTACTAATTTCCAGTATCAATAGTATATAAGCATTCTTTTCTCTCTGCACCCATGTCAGCATCTATTGTTTTGGGATTTTTTAATAATGACCATTCCAATAGGTGGCATCTCATTGTTCTTTTAATTTTAATTTCCTTGATGATTAGAAATTTTGAGAATTTTTTCATATGTATTTTTGCCATTTATCTTCTTTTGAAAATCTTTTGTTCATGTATTGTGCCAACTTTTTCATTGGACTACTTAATTATTCTGTTGATTTGAGTTTTTTTTTTTTCTTTTGAGACAGAGTCTCACTCTGTTGCTGTTGCCCCAGGCTAGTGTTTGAGTTCTTTATAGATTCTGGATATTAGCCCTTTACTGCGTTTACAGTTTGTGAATATCTTCTTCCATTTTTTAGGTTGTCTATTTACTCCATTGACTATTTCCTTTACTGCATGAAACTTTTTAATTTAATTAAGTCCTATTTCTTGATTTTTTTTGGTTGCTCTTTTAGCCTTTGGGGTTTTAGTCATTTCCTAGGCCAATGTTTAGAAGAGTTTTTCCTATGTTTACTTCTAGAATTTTTATGGTTTCATGTCATACATTTAAGTCTTTTATCCATCTTTAATTAATTTTAGTATACAGTGAGAGATAGAGGTCCTGTTCCCTTTTCTGTACGTAGCTATCCAGTATCCCAGCAACATTTATTGAATAGAGCTTCCTTTCTCCAGTGTATGTTGTCTGCTTTGTCAAAAATCTGTTGATTTTATATAGATGGTTTCATTTCTGTTCATTTCTTCTGGTCAATGTCTCTACTTTTATACCAGCAGCATGCTGTTTTGGTTAATATAGCCATGTAGTATAATTTGAAGTCAGATAATATTATATCTCCAGATTTGTTCTTTTTGCATAAGACTGCTTTGGCTATTTATGTTCTTTCTTGATTCCAAATGAATTGAAGAATTATTTTTTTTCTAGATATGAAAAATATCACATCGATATTTTGATGGAGACTGCATTGAATCTGTAAATCACTTTGCGTGGTATGGACATTTAAATGATGTTGATTCTACCAATCCATAAGCGGGGGATGTTTTTCCATTTGTTTGTGTCATCTCTGATTTATTACATCAATGTTTTGTAGTTCTACTTGTAGAGATTTTCTGTTTTCTTTTCTTTTCTTTTCTTTTCTTTTTTTTTTTTTTTTTTTTTTTTTTTTTTTTATAAAAAGACTAACACTAAAACACCCAAGGTGGACTTCTGTTAATTAAAAAAACAAACAACAATAAAATGGGATTAATCGAATAAACAACCAA
>CAUYPK010163443.1:0-33245 GCA_963574355.1 Loris lydekkerianus
AAAACCTGAACTTAAAATAAAAAACTTTGCTATACACCATATCAGAGTGTATGGCCTGTTTCTTGACTTAATAATTACAGGAGCGAGTTTTACACCTACAGCAAAGCTTCTGCTCGTTTGCGTCTCCGGTCACGCAACAGATGCCATTTTGGAACCCATTCTCCAAACCCACCCCAGGTACTTCAATGTAGATCCTAGGCTGAAAACTACTGCTTAGCCATTGCTCGTAGATTTGATATTTTGCACAGGTTAGAAAAGGTTATTAAGACACTGAGATACGATGAAGATCAATTTAAACCTTCATATTATTTTTGTTATCCTTTCGTTTCCTTCTATGTTTCCAATATATTCTCCATATTCTTTTAGTTTTACACTTGTCTTCCTTTAGCCTTCTTTTCTTTAAAGTTCCTGCACTGTCTTACCTGAGGTATATTCCTTTTTACTATTTTTAACATAGGGAATAAAAAACGTAATGGTGTTAAATGTTAACTCACATTTAAAATATAAATGATTTCCTACTTTAACCAAGAAGTCACGTGATTTCTAGTAATTTTGTTCACGTTTTGATATTAGACTGTGTTTAAATACAAATAATGTTTTACTTGAGGTGAGATTTTTGAGGTCAGGGAATACGGTGACACATTAGTGTATGAACATGGTGTAAAATTTCATGCACGTAACAGGCATTCATGCCAAAGGAACCTTGAATATCCACGCCTCAGCAGCCGGAACTTGGCTAATTTCCAAATAATGTCTTTACTTAATTTGGAGAGAGAGAGAAAAAAAAAAAAAAAAAAAAAAAAGATAGATTAAAATAAATCACTTAAAGAGCATGATAACATGAAATAGACTATTTCTCACCTGAAATAATGCATATGCTTTTATAAATTAGATGAGATAAATGAATGATATATAATTCAAACACTTTACTATTAGAAACCTTTCATGTTTGCCACATATGGTTTTTCACTTGAAAACTAAAATAAGTCATTTTTTAATCTATGTGAAAAAGTTAAATGCAATTAGTTGAGCATAACACTGATAATCATTTTGAGTAAAATAGAGGGGGAAAAAGAAAGGTCTCTTTTTATCCAAGCAAGTAGTGAACAGTTCATGTCTCCAGAGACTAAGGCAAGTTTAAAAAATAAAAATAAAAAACCTCCACAGTTTCACCAAAACACGGCTGAAAGTTAAGGAGATGGAATATGGGCCCTATGTAGCTTCACAGAGATTAGAGAACTGACCTTTGTCAAAAAACTTTTATTTTAAAAAGGAAGTGTGTCTCTGAGAGTTTTGATTCTTTCACCTATCACCCTAAAAATATGATCAATTGTTTCATTTGGTACTCAGAAAGGAGACTAAAATATCTTTTGGCTCATGACCAGGCACCTAATGGTCATTATTTTGTAAATATTTTGAATTTACTTAATAAATAGAAAATTCCAAAGCTGTTCGAGGTTTCTTCTTTCACGTTTATTTCCAATTATTTTAAAGTAAATGTATTTAAAATGAGCACAGGCATGTATTATTAGCGCAATGAATAGGAATAGATGGTTTTATACCCCCAAAATTATTATTTTTACCACTATGTATTAATATATCCTTATTTCTATTAATGATAGTTCATAATTATATGGTGGCTTAACAGATGACACATGTGTTTTACATTAATTTCAAGTTTTATAAATAAATGATATTGAGAGAATATTTCTCATTTTAAAGATGACACTCAATCCTGAAATGCAGGATTGCCTGAACTCCTTCCATCTCTGTAAAGAACTCCACAGAAAATCATGCAGAATATTATTTCCTATTTATAAAAACAAATTGTAGTGACTATAAAATACTCTGGTATTCCTGGGAGGTGTACACAGTAGCCTTATGTAGTGCACTGCCTGTGGACACTGCAGAAAAATCACCTAGATTTAAATTCTGCTTTTACTTGCTGAGGAACCTTGTATGTTGACTTACTTAATCTCTCTGGGTTCAGGGTTCTCACTTGCCAAATGGGGATAGCTGCCGACTTACCACCCACTTTGGCAAGAAGAAACGGGGTAATTCATAAACATCCCTGAAAAGACTACTGTAAACTGCATAGTCAATAATTGTATTTGCGTGTCACTACTGTGAAGCATTTGTTATATATGGAGGATGTGATAATTAATTTTAGTGTCAAGTTTACTGGCTTAAGGTGTACCCAGATAGCTGGAAGAGCATCATTTCTTGATATGTCTGTGAGATTGTTTCTGTAAGACATTAACATTTGAATCAGTATACTCCGTGGGAAGGATCTGCCTCACCCAAAATTGGTGGACACTCTTCCATTCCTTTAGGACCTGGAGAGAATAAAAGCAAAAGAAGTTGATTCCTCTCTCTTCTGGAGCTGAAACGCACGTTGCCTCTGGACATCAGAACTCCTGGTTCGCACACCTTCACACACAGGTGCATGTACCATTACTTCCTGGGTTCTTGGTCCTCCGGACTCAGATTAAATTATACCACCCACTTCCCTGGTTATCCAGTTGTGGGTGGTATATTGTGGGAGTTCTTAACTCCATAAATGCATGAACTAATTCCCAGAACAAATCCCCTTTCATATATCCATATCCTTTATTGGTACTGTTTGTCTGAAAAACTCTAATAGAAAAGTCCTAATTTATTTTATTTTATTTTATTTTTTGAGACAGAGTCTCACATGTTGCCCTGGGCAGAGTGCTATGGTGTCATAGCTAGCAGCAACCTCAAACTCTTGGGCTTAAATGATTCTCTTGCCTCAGCCACCCAAGTAGCTGAGACTATAGGTGCCTGCCACAGCATTGGGCTATTTTTGTTGTTGCAGTTGTCATTGTTGGTTAGCTGGCCCAGCCGAGTTTTGAACCTGCCAGCCTCGGTGTACGTGGCTGGCACTGTAACCATTGTGCTACAGGCTCTGAGCCGACATGCCCTAAATTAAAAACAAACAAACAAACAAACAAACATGTAGATTCTCAGTAAGAATGAAAGAAAGTTTATAACCAATTCAAATATTGATGATATTAATACTAATTTAAATATATTTAATAGTTATATATGTACATACTATAATTATGCATATAGTATAATTATATATTATATGTATAGTATACAAAATTATATATAGTATACATAAATAGTGGTAATTTATATATTGTATAATGACTAAAATTCTAGGTACTATAAAATTCTATATAGTACCTATAATATTAATGTTCAATTTTAAAGAAGACAAATCTTTTCCTAGGTTTGTTGGGTAGTTTACTAAATGGATATGAGTCCATGTATATATTGTGCGTATACACATACATGCACATCTTTATATATGCATATGAAAATTTACATAAGTAAATATAATACAATTTACTTGTAATTTTCAGTATCTTAAATTTATTTTCTATGAAGTTTCTTACAGGATTGCAGAGATATTTTTTATCAGTGCATTTTCTTCAAAATCATATAAAATAATCTTTCCTATAAGTCTAATCTTTAGATAACAGTTATATATTTTCTGCTATACCAGTAATATTTTAAAAAAGAATATCACAAGAAATATTTCTTTTAGATAAACTAGAAAGTCACTTTCTTATGTCCTAAGATAACCTAATTAGGTCAAATAGATAACCTAATTGATTAATGTGTTGTATTTAAGTAGACTTTGTAACAATTGATCTCATTTAAATAATTTTTAATTTTTATAATATAAAATATAGTTTGGACTTTGTGTTTTCAAAAATATTCATGTCAACAGTCTTATATTTCCTCAATATTTAACATATTATGTACTAAATAACATACAGAAGATCCTTTCTTTACTTGTTACTAAGGGAAAATTATAATATTCCAGCCTTGTAATATTTTCATTCTAAAATGCTTCCCTGTCATTTATTCCTACATAACTAATCTTTAAACCAAAATGTCTTTGGGCATCTAGAAAGGATTAGCTAATGATATAAGCTTCCATCTTGCATCTGCTTTCCATGGACAATTGAATTTTTTCCTTTACTTATACAAGAATTTTTAGAACATTATGAGGCTGAAGTATTTTTACTTGGCTTGGATTGAATTTCCCTGTCAAGTAGACAGGCTAAAAGACTTGGATTAATTTAAGAATTATATTAAACTGCTATGTTCTCAGCTTATTCATGCTAAAAAAAAAAAAATAGAAAAGAAATAGAAGCCCATGGGACCCTAGAGGTATAACCCAAGGGTAAGAAATAGGAGGAAAAAAAAAAAGGAGCAAACCAAAACCCTCCAGCAAGACAGAGGACATTCATAACTTAGTATATTATGCATCATGTAGCAATTGATTTTTATCTTGCATAAATCTCTGGACACATGAGTGGCAAAAATATTGGTGAATGGATTAGAAGTCTTCGATGGATGATGCTTCATGAGAACCCACAGGAAATGAAGGGAACTCTTCCCTTGGAGACAGTGACTCCCCAGTGTAGCAGTCACTTCTGTTGTGGATTTAAAACATTGTCTCAGTGAAGGACACTTTGAATGTGCACACAATTTATTACTTGGTTGTAAGAAATCTTGGTCTCAAAGGTAAAACAGAAATTAAGAGACTTGGAACCATCAGAAAAGAAAGATTCCTCATGTAAGGTTAGTGCTGCAAATTTTGCAAACTTCTAAATTTGGCAAGTAGGCAGTAGTGCCTCAACTTCAATTCCCTGGGAGAAGATAACAGACAAAAGTGAGAACTCTCCCCTTCTGTTATAGGTAAAATCCCCATATTAATCTCATGCTAGGAGATGTCCCCAAATTTGCATTAACTTCAAAGGTATTACACTCTGGACAGCAGTCATAGACTGACCTTTGTAACAGTAGGTTGAATCCATGCTGAATGTTTCAGACTATCTCATATTCTTTAGATATGAATGTCTTTATAGACTTCAGAAATAGTTCTTCATTAAACTAAATATTGCAACTTGAGAAAATAAACCATTTGGTATACATGTCCCAAGCCTTAGAGTTTGGATTGTTTTCTAAAACTTGGTCATATTAGGCTGGTATATACCTATTAATTCTCAGAACCCCTTAAAAATTGGGAACATGCTACTTCTTGAAAGTCAGACATAGACCTTTGATTAATTCAGTTCCTAAGGTCCTTAAGTAACCTCACCTTTAAACAGAGTGAAAATTATATAAGTTTCACCTGTTGCAAGAATCCTACCTCTACTCAGGTTTCTGAATAAACATTCATTTAATAGAGACTAAATAGGATTAATGTTGAAGAATTTGTATTTTGACTTTAATTCTTCTGGATTTTAATTTACCAGGATTTAATTTGGGTAATTTAATTTATTCCTGAGAAATTTATAATGGAATGATATTTACTCAAATGTGTTGGCATTTTATTATTGAGTATGTGCACAGTGCCCTCTGATCTCATTTGAGAATCATTGGCGAGCTATAATGTGCCATGTTGATATAAGTGAATTTGGAAGGAAAATAGATTAGGGACTGCAGTTTTACTTGAATTGTTCAGACCCGTTTTGGAAATAATAATAAGTAATTTCAAGCTGCTCAACACAGTCAAAAAAGAATATTTGAAATAGCAGTAATAGGTTATAGGGTGATGGAACAAAAATCTCATGAAAAGATTAGTAGGCTGTCACAATGGACTACCTATTTTCTCAGGCTAGCAACACTTCTCTTTGACCACAGGCATAACGATTACCTTCAAAGGATAGAAAATATAGAGAAAATAATAGATAATTGCTTCCATCAGTTTTCTCTTCTTTCCAATTCCACACTCAAAGTCTTCCCCAGAATAGGTTGCAAATTATTTTACTGGAAATATGACAGAAAGAACATGGCATGTTGATTCGACTAATTCTGGGGAACTTCCCCTTACAGAGAACGTTTCATAAATGCTTGTTCTTACAAACATACCCATCAAGAATCCTGTTGCAAGAATCACAATTCTTGGTCAAAAGTTCCCCCACCTGCTCTCTAATCACCCAGAATGGTTGAAGTGTCTCTACTCAGATTTCTATAACATAAGATTCACACTGAGAGTTGTCTTCTATAGAAATGACATTTTTTTTTTTCTAGAGACAGAGTCTTGTGCTGTTTCCCAGACTAGAGTGCTAGAGTGCCATGGCATCAGCTTAGTTCACAGAAACATCAAAACACTGGGCTCAATTGATGCTCCTCCAGCCACCTCAGTGGAGTACGGGTGCTTGCCACAAAACCAGGCTATTTTTTTTTTTTTTCTGGTAGATATGGTGCCTCACTCTTGCTCAGTCTGGTCTCAAACTCCTGAGCTCATGGGGTCCACCAGCCTCAGCCTCCCAGAGGGCTAAAATTACAGGTGCAAGCCACCATGCACAGCCACATAGGAATGACTTGTTTACATTACTATCATTTACTTCTTGAAAGTCAGTTCCTATTTTACCTACAATGCCTGTCTCAGGACCTAACAAGGCCTGACAAATGTTGATACTCAAAAACTGTTTATAAAAATGAGATAAATTCATTGCAAATATCTGAAGTTAATAAAGAGTACATTATACTTTAATTATACTCCAATACTTTAATAAAGAGTACATTATACTATACATTATATAACTCAGAATGGCAATGTAGCAAATATCCTGAAAATACACTATATGTGGAATCAGCAAAGATAGCAGTGATGAGTAATAATATTGTAAGAAAATATTGTTTGTTTAAAAAATAGAATAAAACCCCAGTTAGAACAAGTTTACACATACCATGACTTCATTGCATTATTTTCTCCTTCAAAAAATGAAGTTGGTTATTACAGTGGCATAAAGCAAGGCAAAGATGATATTCTATGCATTTTACAGTAAACAACTTGGTTAGCATTTCTGGTCTATGACTGGGTAAAATAACCAGTCAGAATCACTCGATGCCAAGACAGCTCTAGCAGTTATTCAGTCCCTCCTTGCAGTGAGTGTGGAACAAATGTTTTTTCTAAATGAGTTCATTCAATCTGTCAAGTGTGTGGAAACCATAATATATTGGAAAGGCATGGAAGATTGAACAAATAAGATGAACCTTCAGAAATTGCTAATATGACATTACCATAAATGTAAATGCATGACATAAAGTGGGTTTCTTTGTTATTTCATATTTTTTTCCTCATTTTCCTCTTTCAACATTTGTTCTACTATTGAATGAATCACAGGGACACAGACTACCCATTGATTACATTTTAGACCAAGGTGTGTTGAATCTGAAGAGTTCTTCAGACAGCTTATGCATCCTGAACTGGAGGTTTCCCTTTAAAATTACACTACATATTTCACTTGTGATTAGAACAACATATAATAGAGAATAGAAATGTAATTTCAATCATCTTTGCTCCTAGTAGAAAAATGTGTGCATTTTCTGCATATATCTGTCTGCATTTTAGGTTATATTGATAAAATGATGTAACATAGATCATCTTAGAATAAAAATGCATTCCATTTTTGTAGTGTAGGACCATATAGTTGTTCCCTTTCAATGTGTATCCTAATATAAGCAAATTTCTCTGCGTGTAAAATGATTAAATAAAAATCAAGAAATGATATGTAGATGAATAAAATAACCTTTCCTCTGTAGTTCGCCACTGTCTACTGTACTAATGAGTCAGGAACAATTATAGCATTTGTAATAAGATTAATTGTAAATAATTATTATAAATTATCATAATATTATAGTGGATATACGAATAGAAAACCATAGTTTATGAGTGCTCATATAGAGCTACACTTATTATTTTATTAAATAATACTGGAGCAAATTATACACTTCTGAATCTATTTTAAATAATCTTTGAGCGAGACATTTAAAAACAAAATAACAAATGATCTACTTGCTCCAGGAAATTCTTGTTCCTGGAAGATAAGATTAAAAACCCAGTAAAACAGTGTCCTTACTTGAAGGACTCACTTCAAGACCCTCTCCTACCTGTGCCAACCAATAAAAGTTAGTGTCATACAATTGGACCATTTTCAATAAGTTCCCCGGTTTGCAGACACATCAAATATGATACAAGTGAAGAGAGTAAATCCTATAAACATCCTTGAAAGATGACAGGAGAGAAAAATGACTTAAGTGATTCAAATGTTAAAGACTTTATTCAGCTGATGTGCATCAGGGGGCAGCTGAGAGGGAAACACAGACAAACCCTGAGCTAAAGTAGTGCCCTGATCTTACAGAGTGAAAAGAGGAGTATCTGTCCTTGTGGTTTTCCTGAAGTAGTTCTTTTCCTCATCCCTCGCTCACTGCAAAATGCTGAAAAATGTATGGTGAAATTATTTTGGGTTTTCATGCCTTTTGCTAGTGATTTTTAGTGCCATCCAATTCAGGCAACTGTCAGAACAATTATTTTGAGAATAGTTTTTGCAAGCTTTGTAAGTTTTGAAGATTCAGAAGAAGGATAAGTAACAAAAAATGTCAGAAGAGAAAAGAGAAGAAAAAAAGTTATGAGAAATAAAGACTGAAGACAGAAAGAAATGAGGACTGTGTTTATTTTACAGGCACTGTCATCTTTCAGTATTCCTTTTTTTCTTTTTTTAATTGATGCTTTACAGATATCTATAGTTTTGAGGAGCACATCATAATTTAATTTATTCAATAATTTGTAAAGATCAAATAATATACTTGTGTATCCCTCACCTCAAAAATTTGTATTTTCATTATGTTAGAAACATTCAAATTATTTTTTTATAGCATGAAATTTATAACAGATTATTTTAATCTATTATAATCCTCTAGTAAAAGTAATGCTCTCCTTTACTAGAGTAAGTCTAATAAATTTTATTTAACTAATAGATTTTTTTATGTTACTCTGGGAATTGATAAGCAAAAGAACAAACATAGGAAGTATAAAGAACAGAAAGAGAAATGTGAAAATTGGGAAAATAAATTATGTAAAAAAAAATAGCATTTCCCCTTAATTTTAAAGCATTTTTCTTAGGTTGAGAAAGCTAAGGTATTTGAAGATAGAGCATTAAAAAGATGTAGCAGGTATAGGTTTCCATTGGGGACAACATAGCAGAGACTCATGTATCCTTGTTTTTAAATATAGCCCATTATGCAGGTAATAATTCACATAAAATTATAAAAGAACTCTGAAAGATATAAAGTAGAAAATAGAAGATAGCTAGGAACTTGTGGACTTCAAGCCCAAAATCTTGCGAAATTCCCTGGGTTTTCTTTTATATCTGTCATATATTCTGGACTGGGAACTAGAGAGCCCTGATATTCAGAATCATTAGCAAGTTAGACAATCAGATGGGAAAAAAATGAAAGAATGAAAGAAAAAAAAATTAAACTAGAAATCCTGCTCTTTCTATCCAGAAAACTTGAAAAAAGGAAACTCAGGAATAACTTAGTAGGAAATCTATATCCAGTGCCAGCAGTAGGCCTCATCTGCCTGCAGCAAGGGCTGAAGAAAAATTTGATAAACCAAATCCTTCTTACTTCAACATTTGCAGCAACAGCAGGCTGATCTGCCTGTAACAGAGGCTGTAGCAGACAGCAGACTGGCCAACCCACCTCCTGGCTCATGCCTCACATCCACCAGCAATTATTGTCTGATTTGTTTATAGCAGTGGGCATAGTAAAAAACAGGATGGCTAACCCAGCCCTCACCCACCCGCAGCAGCAGACTCCTTCAACATCAGAACTATCAGTGTTGCTTAGTCCTTTGTTTGGTAGCTGAAGGAGACCCAGAGCTTGTGTCTCTCAATACTTCAGACAAGAGCAAAGAGCCACCCAGAACCTTAGTACTTTATGAATCTCCATCCAGCAGCAGAAGACATCCAGGGAATGCATCTCTGGGCTTCTACATGCTTCTACCCATGGGCAAAGGCAAACCAGACCTGGTGTCTTCTGGCTCTCCACCTGGCAGCGGTATGTGAAGCAGACCTGGAGTCTCCACTCCCTCCACTCAGTGACACAGAGCCACTCACACCCTACAGCTCCTTGTGGAAGGCAGATAGACTGATCTCTCTGTGGGCCAGCTCACCTCAATCCAGAGCAAAATGTCTGGGGGCTCATCCAGATCACCTAGGATGAAAGGAGCCCTGAGGGCCCAGACAGGACAAACTCATTGTGATCATCCCTTGTGGATAATCTTTAAGGAGGCAGGGCTAAACCTTTTAGCTGGGCTAAATACTTTGAACTCCTGATTAGCAGTTTATATTGGGGAAGTTAAGATATCTCCCTACAGGGAAGAAATCTCCTTTCTTTCTCCCCTTTTCTAAAATACATGGCATCAAATGGGTCTATACATTCCTTTATCCTATGTTCTAGATTACCTCACCTTCCTGGGAGTAGAGCTTTCCCTCTAATCCTATTTTTTGAGCACAATAAAAGATTCCTGAGGGCCTGGATCAGTGCTGCACTGCCTCAATCTGCCACTGGACCTGAGACCATGTATGCCTCTCCAGGCTTCTCAGATTTTATGCATTAAGTTGATGTAGAGTCTCATTATTTCCCACAATGGCATCTCCCCTGTTGACTCCCAACCCAGGTGGGGGTGGTGGAAGAGAATCCCAACAATCCCAACAATCCTGAGCACCCTCCCTGAAGTAGAAGGTGACTCAAGTAGGTGTGTTCCACACCTAGTACTGCCAGCAAAAATAGAGTGAGTGGCCTAGTGACACCTAGTGGCCACAAAAGAGACCAATGAAAACATGTCCATAACAAAGGTCCAGCATAGGTCCCTCCCCTGACAACTCTGAGACTAAAGGAAAGGTCTTCTGCTTTCATGTGGGACACCAATAGAGATCCAATAGAAGCCTCAGTAGAGTGATAAGAACAAAGTACGTTAGAACACTATCACAAGAAATGAGAACACCAAATGGTGATCATAGCACACAGAGTGGGCCAGAAGACACTTTTTTTTTAATTGTTGTTTGTTTTTTAGTTTCAAATAATTATGAGGGTACAGACTACTAGGTTACAATGTTTGCTTTTCTTAGGCAAGGTCTCTATTATAGTTGTGTCCATCAGCTCATACTCCAAAGTTGATCATATCCTAGGATACAAATCCAACCTCAGCGAAATTAAAAGAGTTGAAATTATACCTTGTACCTTTTCAGCCCACCAGAAGATAGATACATGTTAAACCTAAGATAACCAAGTGCTAAAACAGATGATTTAAATAAGGTTGTCTCTTAACATAATATATAAAATATTAATAAACTACAAAAAAAAAATCAGTCATCATGTAAAGAACAAGAAAATCCAGAAGTGAAGCTAATATTAACGAGTCAGCTTTCAGAACTACCTGACAGAGATTTCTGATCAAATATGCAAATATTTGATTTTTTGACAAATATGCAAATATTTCCTTGGAAATTTTGAGCAAGGAAATGTAAATTTTTAAAAAAACTCATATGGATATCATAAAACTGTAAAAGATTTCTATAATAAAAATGAAAATTTCATTGAAGGACTTCACTGGTAGAATGAAGATGAGAAAGATAGATGAGAGGACTTGAGATCAACAAATTTACTCAATTTGAAAAACAGGGAGACAATAGATAATAGCCTGGAAAAAAAAAAAAAAAAGAACAACATTTTTAGAATCTGTGACACAATAAGAGTTCTAATGTTTGTATTATCAGAGATTCAAAAAGATAAAAGAATATGTCTCCAGCAATCCTATTTAAAAAAAAAAAAAATGGCTAAAGGAAGTTCCATAACTAGAAAGAGAGTAATACTTAGACCACCAGAAAAGGGAGAAAAACAAATTAATTGGTAAAAACAGGGTAAATAAAATACATTATTCTTCTACAAGTTTCTTAAACAATATTTGATGATAGAAGCAAAACGTATAAACAACATCAACTGCGTTGTTCAACAGATGTGGATCAAATATTTCAGACACTGATGCTTCAAAAGTAGAGAGGGTAAACAAATCTAAAGGACAGAAGGATTTAATTATTCACTTAGTGTGGTAACAGCCAACCTCAGCAGGCTTCGATATTTAGGATAATCACCATGAAAATTAGGCCAGGCTACATACTCAAAAACAGTATAAAGAAAACAAAATGAAATTTTAAAAAGTCAAGAAAAAAGAGAAACAAGAAACAGAAACAGAAAATGAATAACAGACATAAGATCTAATATCTCAATAATTACTTTTAAAGCAAATGTTCTAAACGTATCAAATAAAACATGGAGATTGTTAGAGTGGGTAAATGATTCATGATTTTCTGTCTAGAAGAACTTTATTTCCAACACATTAAAAGTACCTATGAAGGGCAGCGCCTGTGGCTCAGTGGGTGGGGTGCCGGCCCTATATACCCAGGGTGCTGGGTTCAAACCTGGCCCCGGCAAACGGCAACAAAAAAAAAATAGCCGGGCATTGTGGCAGGTGCCTATAGTCCCAGCTACTCGGGAGGCTGAGGCAAGAGAATCACTTAAGCCCAGGAGTTGGAAGTTGCTGTGAGCTGTGATGCCACAATACTCTACGGAGAGCCATAAAGTGAGACCCTGTCTCTAAAAAAAAAAAAAAAAAAAAAAAAAAGTACCTATGAAAAAATAGTATAGTATGCTAATATTAATTTTAAAAACCAGGAGTGGCTATATTAATATACAAATTAGACATATCCCACAACAAATAAAAGTATCACTGGAGACAAATAACATTATCTGATTATGAGAGAATATAAAAATCAATCCAACAAGAATATGTAGTTTGTAACAATTATGTAGACTAAAAATGGGTAATCACCAAAAACTAGAAAATCAAAACACATTTAAGAAAAAATTAAATGAAATAAAAGGAGAAATCCCTTAAAAATCAATCTGATAGAGGAAGAGAGAAGGGATGGCAGGGGGGAGGTAGGAGGATTGGTGTGCTTTCACCTAACAGGCACAGTACAAAGGTCTATGGCTCCTCTCCTGTGTGAGAGGCACAATGATAGCTTGGACTCTACATCACAAATGCAAGTAATGTAACCTAATCATCAGTACCCTCATATTAATCTAAAATTAAAAAAATTAATATTATAGATGGCAACCTCAAAAATCTACCATTAGCTTTGAAAGAATTAATTGAAAAAATACCAAAAATAAAGAGGAATGTGATAACACCTCCAACCAAGAGGATCTAAGAGATACTTATAAAATATTGCATCCACTACAGCAGAATCCTCAGTAATTTCAAGTCTCCATGGAAAATTTTCTAAGATAGTCTTTATCCTGGAACATAAAACAAGCTTCTATATGTTTTTTAATATGAAGTATCATGGAGTAGTTTTTCTGACCATAATGGAACTAGAGATCAACATAAAACAACAGGAAAATCTTCAAATATTCAGAAATTAAATAATATACTTTCAAAGCAATCTATGGGTCACATAGAGTCCAATTCAATTTTTAAAATGCACATATAACTGAAAATAAAATAGGTCAGATCAAAATATCTAAAATGCATCTTAAACTCTAATCATGGAAATATAAATAGTGCTCAATGCCTACATTATAAAGGAGAACATGTTTTTAAATCAGTACACTAATCTGCTGTCTCATAAATTAGATAAAAGAAGAACATAATAAACCTAAAGCAAGCTATAGAATGAAATAGTGTATAAATCTGAATTTAATAAAATTAAATAAGAAAAACACTATAGAAAGTTATGATAGAAGAAATAGAGAAACAAAAAAAACGAAAAATAGACTTAAGCCCTTATGAAATGACACCAACACCAGAATGATGAACTAAAAAAAAAGGTAAAGAAAATACAAATCACAGATATCAGGAATAAAACAGAAGTATCATTATACAGACTTTAGCCATTAAAATGCTAAATGACATTACAATGACATTGTAATGCTAAATGCACAATGCTAAATTACAATGACAATTTTATGCTCACACATTTAAAAGCCACAGACTATTTCTTACAGATGGGGTCTCGCTCTTGCTTGGGTTGGTCTCACACTCATGAGCTCAGGCAATCTGCCTGCCTCAGGCTCCCAAGTGCTGGGATTATAACGTGAGCCACTGTGCCCAGCTTTGGCACCCATAGTCCCAGCTGCCTGGGAGGCTGAGGCAAGAGAATCACTTGAACCTAAGTGGTTGAGGCTGCTGTGAGCAAAGATGCTACGGCACTCTACCAAGGGTGAGCAAGTGAGACTCTGTCTCAAAACAAACAAACAAACAAGCCACAAACTGCTCAACTCGACCAAAATGAAAAGAACAATTTCAATAATCTTGTAACCATAAAATAAGGAAAATTTATAAAGTAAAAAATAACCCAAAACACTCCTAATAAGGAAATCCCCAGCCCTAAATTGGTTCATTACGGAATTCCAACAAAAACCTAAGGAAAAAGTTGTGTGAATATTATATAATCTCTGACAGAAACTTAAAGAGGAAGGGATATTTCCCAATTCATTTTATTACCCTAATGTCAAAAGCAAAGAAGGCACATGCACACAAAAGGAAAATAAAACTTATGTTTCTCATAACATTTCTGCAAACATCTTCAACAAAGTAATGGCAAACTGAATCCAGTAAAATATAAAAACTTTTAGCATTACCAAGTGGGACTTTTTTCCAGGTAGCAGAGTTGATTCAGAACTTAATAATCAAACCATGTAATCTAACATCTCAACAGACCTAAAGGTGAAAAATCACATGATTACATCAAATAGCGAAGCACATACGAAACCAATGTCATATCAAAAATATGAAAAGAAACTATGAAAATTTAACAGTAAAAAAAAAAAAAAGTGCAAAATGAGCAAAACATGAACAGACATTTTTCTGTACAATGATGGTACAGAGATGGCAAATAAACCCATGAAAATATAATTTCCTCACATCATAGGTAATTGAAAATTAAAAATTTAGCCATCTGTGACAACATGCATCTACCAGAATGGCAAAAATTACCGTATATACTCGAGTATAAGCCAAGTTTTTTTGGCACAAAATTTGTGCCGAAAAACCCGAACTCGGCACAAATTTTGTGCCGAAAAAACTCGGCTTATACTCAAGTATATACGGTAAAAGAAAAAGCTATACCAATACTTGCAAGCATGTGGGCTAAGAGGATCAGTCATAAATTCGGTAGTGTATATATAAAATGGTACTATCTCTCTGTAAATCAATCCGAAAGTTCCTTATTAATAAAAACATAAAAGGGAAAGGGGAGGGGGGGAGGGGGATGATGGAGGAGAGAGGGTAATTGGTGGGACCACACCTATGGTGCATCTTACAAGGGTACAAGTTAAATTTACTAAGTGTAGAATGTAAATGTCTTAATACAATAACTAAGAAAATGCGGTGAAGGCTATGTTAACCAGTGTGATGAAAATATTTCAAATGGTATATAAAACCAGCACATTGCACCACATGATTACATTAATGTATAACAGATATGATTTAATAAAAATAAATAAAAATATAATTTCCATACACCCAATAATTGTAATTATGGACATTTATATCCCCCAAAAGGGAAAGTGATGTTCATGATACAATCTGTATGTACATAAATGTTTATAGGAACATTTTCTATAATAATGCTAAACAGGAAACAGCACAAATGCCATTCTATTTATGTGTAATTAAACTGTGGGTTAGCCACATCCTGAAGTATTACTCAGCAGTAAAAAGGAACAAACTAATGACAACTGCTTCGGTTTAGATGAATCTCCAGAGTGAAAGCAAACAAGTCCTAAAAGGTTACATACTGTATCATCCCACTAATGTAGTGCTCTTGAAATGTCAAAATTTTAGAAATGAGGAACAGATTAATTATCCACATTGAAATGTGGTGTGTTATAGCAGGGCTACAGGAGGGATCCTGGTGATAATGGAATTTTTCTGACCCTACACATTTTATAAAATCATGTAGCACTAAATACACACACGAATGAATAAAAATAAAAGAGACACACATGAATGAATGAAAACAAAAATGAGAAATATAAATAAGATTGGTAAACTGTATCAATGGAATATACTGGTTTTGATAGTATGTACTATACTTTTGCAGGATATTATCATTTGGGAAACTGAGAAAAGTGTACATACAATTTTTTTGTGGTATTTCTTCTTTGCATACACACACAAATATTACAAAATAATAAGGCCCATTTAAAAAACCCTGCGCCAGTATAAAGTGAAGTGCTCTACATGAATTGTGTGCAGAATTTCTAAATAATTAGAAATAATATTTCAGAAACATAGAAAATTCATTACTTACAGCAGACAAGAATCAGTCCAGTTCCCCAATCTTCAGTCCCCTCGGGATGTTGCAGAAAGGGCCAAATGTACGCGCAGTGGGATGTGCTGGAGGACAGTAAGTCTGAAGTTGGGGTCTGATTCTTCTCTTATACTGGGCTGTTAGTTTCCTGTCCATTCTTCCTATTGAGAAAAGAACAAGACCTTATTATCTGCAGTCTTGAATCAACAGTGAGGAGAGGAGGGTAAATTTATTATTCTGGAATGGTTTTGGAGAAGGAAAAAGTATTTAATTATTTTAATGGCCAGAAAATAAATCTACTCACAGACCAGAAGGGAGACACTATTTCTGGCAACATTACAAGCTAGTGGAGATTTGTTTGCAAACAAGATACAGGTTATTAAAAACATAAATGCCCAGTAGGAGAGCTTACATTTCATCACTTTATCCATCCTTTCTCATCAAGATTTACCCCAGTAAGACAATCATTTATTGAGTATTTATTCTTCAGATAGTTTAGATACTTTCTGAAAAAAATAAAAATTTGCGTGGCTTTATAGAACCAAGATTATAGCTGAGGATAAAAGGAGGTAACATATATGTGCACTATGTAAACAAGGGCTATTATAGACATCTACACAGAATGTTAAAATCAATAATTACAAAAATATTTAAATTTTTAATGAAAGGAAAGAGAAGAAAGAGACGGAACACAAGAACATCAGTTATGAGAGTTATAAACATTCTAGTTCTAGGCCAAAAATGATGGTCTTAGAGAAAAGTGGAAGTATTGAAGGAATTTTTTTAAAGAATATTTGAAAAAGCCTATAATCAGCCTTCACTGAATGACAGCTGTGGCTGCCTAGAGACTGAGACTACTTAATGAACTTCCATTGTTCAGTAATCATGCCTGTTTGTATATCAGACAGATTATAGATAGGTTCACCATTCAGGAATAAAAATATATAATAAACCAAGGTACCAGGTACCCACAACTCAAATTTCTCTCCTAAGGCTTAGGAAATAAAGTCTTTGAAAAACAGTTGGAAACATACTAAAGTGATGGATAATGAAGAAATGTAGACATGTATTATCACAGTACCCACTCCCTTAGCCAAAGGAAACACTTTCCAATGCCCCCAGTGTATGACAGAAACTGTGGATAGTACTAAAAACATTATATAATATAGTTCAATTTATAAATTAGGCACAGAAAGAGATTAACAGCATTAATCATGAAATAGGACAATTATGAGTATGCTATCATAAAGGTTATGTAAATGTAGTTTCTCAACCCTTCCTGTGATGATGTGAAATGATAAAAAGCAACGTGACAAGATGAGGTGAGGTGAATGACGGAGCCACTGCGACACAGTTCTAAGGATATGTCACATGGAGGATCATTTGCTTTGGGTGATCCTGGTTCGTGAAGTCATGACAATGTCGATGACTGGACTTCTGGAGTGTATGACATTGACAACTAACAGTGCACACAATGTGGAAACCCTTGAGAAAGTATGATTCACATCCAGGGAAAGCTGGAGCAGGGTAGCATAAGATTTTATCATGCTGCCCCAAACAGTGCTGCAATTTAATACTTACAAATTGTTTATGGAACTGTTCATTTAATATTTTCAGACCTTGCTTGACTGTGGGTAACAAACTTTGGAAAGCAAAACATCAGATAAAAATAGGGACTGCTATTTTAGCTTTACTATTCTTATCAAAATAATATTTAATAAAATACTTCATAAGAACAAGATGATTCAGAGAATCTGAGAGTGTTAACATGTGCATAGATGCATGTGCTTACAACAGGTGAATGTTTATGTTTCAGAATAGTCACAGGAGAATATTTGAAATGTTCCCAACACAAAGAAATGATTAAAGTTGAAGGTGATGAGTACTATAAATGCCCTGATTTTATCATGACACATTGCATACAGATATCAAAATGTCACATGTTAATATGTAAAATTGTTATGTATCAATAAAAATAAAAAAGAACATTTATCTTGTACACCAAGCTAGTCATTATGCAAGTAATTATTGATCCTTAAGGGTAAAGTATACGATTGCTTCTGGGCAAACACAAAACATTTATCAAAAAGTAACTTTCTATCCACTGTAGGAACTTAAATTAGAACGTAATAGAAAATCCAGACATCTGTACTGTAAGTCATAGACATGTTCTGTCTTAGCAACAGGGACAGGCAATCTAGCTTGTAGATTGGCTTTGATAAACTAGTAAAAGTTATTACTGGTCCCATCAGTCCTCTCCAGGTTCGTGCGCTCAAAACTGATCTTATTACAACTTTTTCATTGCCATAAACCATTTTATTTTAATAAATCAGTAAAACAGATATTTTGACGTCTATTAAGGAATTTCTGCATTGTCTAATATTATATCATTTCTTTTCTAATTTTTTATCATATAAATAATGATAAAATGAGTATCTGGGCTCAAAGATGTCAAATATCGGGATTATTTTACAAAGGGAGAACTTTGGTGTACAAAATTGTGTACAAATGTCTAGAGGTGATATTTGGAAAATTATTAGCAGTATTTCCCTCTGCTTTATTCGTTGCACTTTAGGATATTTTCCATTTTGCAAAAATACTTATCGACCACAGAACATATTCTTATATGGGGGGGATAAAAGTTAATATGTGGTGATATGCCTCATAGAATCTCTCTCAGCTTGTGACATAGAATAAATGCTTGACACCAAGAATCTCCTCATAGAATCTCCTTCAGCTTGTAACAACCTTAAATGGCTAAACAATAAGCACATGAGTGTTGTTTTGTGGCAGTGTCAGCAAACCCTTTCTACCAAGGGCCACAGTGCACAAGTTTGGGCTGTGCGGGATAGATGATCTCTTTGGCAACTACTCACTCTGCTGTTAGAGCATGAAGGCCACCATAGATAGTATGGAAACAACCTGTATTCCTATGTACCAACATAGGAATATGTTAACATGTTTACACAATTGTTTAATTAAATCCATTTTCACATACACGTTTATGATTAATAATGAGGTTTAAAAACCATTTGGATTTTGTTAATTAATTTGTACTTTTGTTTTTTTTTCTGGAGACAGAGTCTCCCTTTGTTGTCCTTGGTAGAGTGCTGTGGCATCATAGCACACAGCAACCTCAAACTCTTAGGCTCAAGCAATTCTCTTGCCCCAGACTCCCATGCAGCTGAGATTACAGGCACCTGCTACACTGCCCGGCTGTTTTTAGAAATCAGGTTTTACTATGGCTCAGGCTGGTCTCCAACCTGTGAGCTCAGGCAATCCGCCCGCATCAGCCTCCCAGAGTTCTAGGATTACAGGCATGAGCCACCATGCCCAGCCCATGAATTTGTACTTTTTGCTTAATCTTTTCCTATAGTTTATTTTTTATTTTTTATTTTTATTGACTTTACTGACAAATTAATAATTCTCTTCTTAATCAACTTTATTGCAAAAATGAAGCCTCATATGGTCTAGTTTAGAAAAAAAAAACAAAAAACTGTGATTATTTAAAGAGTTTTCTTAATGTTATGAACCAAATACTTTGAAACCCCAGAAAATAAGCTGGGGCTGTGGGTAGGAAGAAAAGTTTTGATTAATTATTATCATTCATTTTTTTTTTAGATTTTTGTTCTCTGCTTTTATATTTATACGATAAGCTGTAGTATTAATTGATCACTCTGTGCATCGCCTGGAAAGTGCTGAGAACAAAAATAGTGAGAAATTGTGACTTATACCTTCACAGCCCTGTGCCCTGTTTCAGATCTTGACTTAGTGCTTATGAAACCTTTAAGTAAGCTAGGATTTGCCTCTCTTCACCTCTCCAGCCTATATCTTCTGTAGGTAACATATTATTAGTATCTCCTTGCTACACGAATCTGAGAAAAACCATAACCTTGTTATCGGAATTTGCAATCAATAGTCTTTTTCAAGCTCTTCTATTTGGGGTACTGCATATATCAACTTATATGAACTCTGTCTATTGCCCTAAAGATGTCGAACTAAGTTCATTTTTATTCCTTCTTCAAGTTAACGAGAGAAAAAAATTATAAATAGAAGTAGAGAAGTCTCAAGAAATCTCCAAAGTCATTATTTGCAAGAAAAAAATTTGAAAGAGCCAAGAGTGCCCAGCATGCATTCCCATCCACTCTTTTTTGATTCTGGAAGTTCAGTGAGAAAGTGTGCTTCTGTGCAAACTGGGCATGAATAAAGTTGAAGTTGGGTGTTGTTTTACAAGTATCCTAGCTGTCATTCATGATCATTTATCTAAAGATAGTATCCTTGTTTACACAGTGGTAGCTTTGTTGGTTGAACATAAATCAGTGTACTGAGCTAGACCTATCTCTCCATGGTAAGATTCAAGGAAGTTCTGTTTTCGATGAACAGAACATTTATTCAATAAATATTTATTGTGGCCCAGAAATATCCTTGACAATTTTATATGTTAGATTGTACTGCAGATTCTTCTAATAAAAGTAGCACTTTTTTTTTTTTTTTTTTCCTGCTTGAATGACCTGAATTTGAACCTGGCTCTGACAGCCAAGATGACCTCAACTGTGCCCCTTGGTTTGTCTAGTTTAGACAGCATCCTTCCTAAAGCTAGGTACCCAAGTTCCCTTTTCCTACAGCATTTACTTTAGAAAACTTGCTATTTAAAATTTCATCTATGTTCTTTGAAATGTAAATTTTTTAAAAGCCTCTTGCCAGTTTTACAATGGAGGCTTCCCTCCCACCTCCCAGAGGCTCAGGGGACCCTGTCTTTGAAAGATCATTGTCAACTATTTCACAGTCTGAGGAAGAGGAGAAACCTAATTTTGGTGGGCTCCTTTCTCTAAGTTGAAAAAGTACCTCTTCCTGCCACGATAGAAGAGAAAGTTCAGTTTTCCTTTGCTTAGGGCCAAAGAACAAGCACAGAGGGCCCGGGATTTACTCACTCCAGCTCTTAAAACCCTTCTCATTCTTCTTACCTGGTTCTGAGTGCCCAGGTGTGGTCTGTGCACTCTCCTGCTACTGGCACAATTAAATCGGAATGAAATCCCTTTCTGTTAGCTCATCTACCCTGTGCTGTTTTTCTCCTACAGCTCCAATAGATACTATCTCTGTTTACCAGTTGTTAAATCATTCCGGGTCTTGGCTTCCTCATTTGAATAAAGGGAATGATCTCTACCTGAATAAAATAATGTTTCTCAGCATGTGACACTGACTCATACTACACAATGAATAATTATTTTCCATTGCATTTATCCTTCCTCCTGAGAATATATTTTTACAATATCAAACATAAGGAGGAAGATGTGTACCCCTCTCTGTATCTTGAGTTCCCTAATTGTTAATCTGCATGTATCTAGCCGTTGGCTGTCTCTACTTTGATGATAATGAGAGTTGAAATCTAATCCCTGGAGTGTCTACTTAGAGAAAGAATTGTTCAAATAAGACACAAGCCTAGGCTGCAAAATTTTTACATAGAATGCTGGCTGATGACAAGCGTGAAAATAATATAATGTGGGATTAAGTGAGAACTATACAAGGACTATAATAAGTACAGGGTGATAAAACCAAAACCATCCCCTTACTAACTTTGAAACGCAAACAAACTTTGGAAAAGCTTTCTGCTCCATTATTTAATTTAAAAATAATGAGCCTAATCAAAGCAATTGTCTGGTTCTAGCGTCTGGGTTTCCCACTGCAGAGAAGCCTGTCCGGCGTCCAGGTTCCTGAATAGGTCTCCTCAAATGTTGCCTGACCCTCTCCTGTCCTCTAGTGGTGATCTGGAGAATCACTTCATACTTATGTTGGACCCATCCTTTGTGGAAAACAATGATTCTAAACCCTACTCACAAAGACTAGAAATGTTGAAACACTGTACAAGCAAAAGAAATCCATGACAAATAACTTTATCTTTCTGTAAATAAAACAAAAGTTCCTTTAACCACAAACAGGCTCCACATTTCTCCTTGGTATTGTATGTTGGTTTGACCAGTTCCCATGTTTAACTGCAGGGAAGTAATAATACTATCACTTGACTGAAAAAGAATAAAAGAGAGGCCAGCCTGATTGACTATTTACCATGTGTCAGCAACCCTGTTAAATATTTCACATGTAGTCTTTCATTTAGTCCTCATAAAAATCTGTAAGGTAGAATGATGGACACATGATAGTCAAAGAACCCAAAATTTAGGGTGTGTCTTAAGACCACACAGTTAACAAGGGAAGTGCGACCTGACCCTGCTGTCTGATTCCAAAGCCCTTACATTTAACCGTTTATACCTTCTTCTCTGCCTGTTACACTTACTAGAAATAAAATCCCCCAGATATATGGGATATCAACTAGAGCCCAAATGTTACCATTCTTCCTATTTTCCTCTAATCATGACACTTCTTTCCTATATATTTGATATTTCCAAGCTTATGTAAAAAATCTCTGAGATTAATGCCACTTCCTTCCTTTCCATTCATACTTAAATCCACCTTAGCTTCTGGTTCCAAAGCTTTTCTTCAGGTTACCAATGACCTGGATCAGGTACCACAAAACAACCATGGCAATGTGTATTCCTAAAAATCTTTACTCAAACTCTCAAGAGAATTAGACCCAATATACTACTCCCTGATTTAAAAGAAAAAAAAAGTTCTTTTGACTTCTGTTCTATCAGTTCTTCAAGTTTATTCCTTGCGTTTTATTCCTCCTCCCCCTTCTTCAGCTATGTCCTCATCTTTATCTTTGTGGATACTTTTCACTTTATTTTTTAAACTGATATCTTGTATTTGAATTCAGGATCCACAATTTTTTTGTTCGTTTCAAAATTATGAAGCAAACTCAGATATAACTCAAGCATAAGGAGCTAACTGAGACTGTCAACACATTATTATTTTTCACTCATTTTTGTTATTACATGAATACATTATAAAGAACATGGGAGAAAAAATGCTCTTTTAATAAAATAGGAATTGCTACACTGCACATTTCTGTTCATTATTGTAACTCAATTCTCAAATATAGAGGCAATATATTCACCCAATTTGACTATTTTAGAAATATTAAAACACAAAGATTTAATTTATCCAATGTTTCTTAAAATCTAGCCAGCCACAAGAACAGATACAAGATGACTAATGTTTTAGAATATGCATTTTACTTGAAAGTTCAAATGTGGTTAAGTGTAATTCAATAAAGTCACTTTATTTTAGCCAATAAGAAATGAAAAGAGGTCATAGGAAGGCTCTGTATTTAAGAAGAATAAAAAGTCTTCACAACCTTAGAAGTGAGGCATTTAAAATATGTCATTCAAATAATGTAATATTATTGTTATAATGAATTGCAAAGTCAATATAAAATGCATAATGTTATTGTGTTTTCCTTACTGTCTTGTTCTAGCCTAGCTGATTAGATGTTCTTCATGAGGATTTTGGAGAATATGTTAGTAAAAGTAAAAGTATATAGGCAAACATGCTCCTAAACACATCATTATTATTATTAGTCCATAAATCTTCCACCTTTAAATATCTTTTACAATGTACTTATTTCCAAGTATTTTTCTGGTCCTTTTTATACCTTATCACATTTTTGTCTTGAGATCCTTTGCATAATCCATTATTTAAGAGAAAATAAATACATATAATCCATTCTTAGAATCATCTTATTGTGCTTTAAATTAAAGAAAGCATGTTTATTTCTTGTGGTTTTAAAAGAACTCTTTATGGACTAAGGAAATAGACTAATTCTTTTTATACATTATTTCAATAATTTATTGTATTTTAAATTGTATTGAAATGTAATAAATATTTATAGAATTCAGAAATATAAGTCCACAGAACAATTATTTTTGCAAGGTGAACATACTTCTCTCTGTCACCTAAATCAAGAAATAAGATGTTTCTTTTCACATAGGCCCTCTCCTTCTTCACCCTAAGTCACTACCTAAAAGCAACAGTTTTACAGTGGATTATATTTACCTTCTCGTAACTTTATATAAACAAATCATTCCATGAAGACTTTTTTTGTTTTGCTTATTTTGTACATTATTATAATGAAACAGATCAATGTCACAGTGTGCCATAATAACTAATTTAATTGTGTTATAGCATAATATATCAACATTTTATCATGCTTCTTTTGATTGTTATCTAAATTCTGTTTTCTGACTATTGGTAACAGTGCTGCTATGAATATAACTGTACATATATTTTGTTAAACTTATCAATACATTTCTGTGGCTATAAGTAGAAATGTTAAGCCATAGACAAGTGTATCCACCAATAATATAAACAATCAGCAAAAGTATTCTGTATTCCTTTTTTGACTAAATATTTGAGTGTCTTTTCCTATGTCCATTTACCACTTGAATACTTCCTCTGGTGAAGTGTCTTTATTAACAATTTTGTTCATTTTTCTATCAAATTCTTTGATGTACTGATTGAATTTAAGAAATCATCTTTGTTCGCATTTGGATAAATGTGAGCATACATGTGTATATAACTAAATGTTTACATACATAGACATATATGTGTCTATATTTTTTCACACTGTGTTCCTTGTTTTTACAATGATGAAAAGGAACATTTTACATTTAATTGTACGTGTGTGTGGTATATATATATATATATATATATATATATATATATGTCTTCTATTTGAATTCAGGATCCACAATTTTTACACAATGTATCCACAATACATATCATATGTATATGTATATGAATATATATATATATATTTTTTTTCTCTTATCTAAAAACAGTGGTTTTTAAGAACAACCCTTTTCCAGGATCTATTTTAACACACTGCATTGCATTTATTTCTCATTTGTCATTTAGTATCCCTCACTCTATGACTTGCAATTTCCATATTTTTCATCATCTGAATAATGCTATGAATACTGTTCAGATATTTGTGGAACTATCCTTCATTTGAGATTATGTGATGTTCTTTTTTTCTTTTTTCGATGAGATCATGGTAATAAATTTTTGGAAAAACATCTGATAGAGGTGAGCTGCCCTTCTCATAGCACCGTATCGGGAGAGTCACAATTAAAAACATTACCTCACTGGTACAGTTAACATTGATTGCTGGTTTGGATAGTGCTTGCCAAGTTGTTCCACTGTAGTTATTTAATAGTACTTTGTTCCCCTATGTGTGAATATAGATTATTTCCACAGAATAATCTGGCGTTCTTTGTAAGTAATCATTAGTTTCAGCCCATACTCACAAGAAAAGATATAAAGTTATAGCTCCTGAAAGTGGGGGGGGAGATATCTGAATGTATAGATAGATAGATAAATAAATAGATAAATACACACAAACATATATAACTTATCTATACAAATATAAATATGTTATTTGAAATTCTACTCTAAGGTTTTCTTTCCATCTTTCTCATTTATTTATTTAATTAGTTACTTATCACATACTCATGAATATATTTTTTCTTCCTTTTTTTTCATCAAATACTAACTTTGTTCATTTTATCTCCAATTGTTCTAGCTTTGAAGCTATTTCAGTCTGGCTTCTCGGTGTTTTGGACATGCCTAAATACAATGCTCCAAGTTTATACTTTTACATTCCCTACCTTAGACCTTTGTTCAACAATTTTTCCAAAGATTTATGTATTATATTTTCTTACTGGGAACTGGAATTTAGAAATCAAGACATGAATTGTATTAATAGTTATTGGTATGTCAATGGTGATAGCCACCCTCAACAGAGAGGACCAGAAAATATAGGTATGTATACTAACTCATTCTTATTTATTTATATTCATACAAATTATAATTATATATAATACCTTATACCTGATATAATATACAATTATATAAAAATAGTCATGTATTATGTTTAAATCTATCTACCTACCTATCTCACTACATGTATATAATAAGGTAAATAAGGTTTCCTACTGATATTTTGGATTCTATTCTCACACCACAAGGTCCATTCTACCTTTTTGCTTTGCTTACCTCTCAATCTATGAAATATTGGACTTATTATCTACCATTAATTTACTTATCCATTCAAACCACCAGTTTCAACAACTCTAGTATGTCAAAGTAGTTTCAGAATTATTAAGCCAAGATTTTTCTGACATTTATTTTAGTAAGTTTTCTTGATGTTCTCGGTTCTCTGATGGGTTAAAGGGATATGGCTTTGTGGACTTTTTGGCTTATTTTGGCTTTTAGAGTGAAAAGAACAATGATGATCTTTTTCAGTAGCTCCATATCTGAACTGAGATATCTATTTTCTGTTTTTATATGGATAATTAACCCTTGATTTTCAGCCATTTTCCCCTTCTTACATACTTTCAAAAGTATTCTAAATAACACTGTCACTGTCCGAATTTTAATAACATCAGTTCTTTTTATTATTAAAAGAACATTCTTTTCTCTGTTATATTGTCTTCTTTAAGCATAGGTTATGTATATGTATCCTACACATCTTTTTTTATTTATCTGTGTGTTATATTTAATATAACTTCAGTGCAATCAGCGAATGTTGCCCTAGTGATTTCAATCTTTTGATTTATTTTTACTGTTCTTAGTCCAATTTATGCTGAATCTTTTAAGAGTTTTATCATCTTGGAAAGTGTTTATTTTATAGTTGCAGTAAAACTGTGTGTATATAAATAAGGCAAACTGTACTAATAATATTTTGGGCTCACTAATACTTTTACTGACATTTTATCTGTAAGTTCTGTGTACCTCTGACTGAAAAGTGTTTAAATCACCTTATACAGGAATTTCCTTTCTTCCTTTACTTCTTTTCCTCTATTTCGTTTGTTTTATGTTTTTTTTGTTGTTTTTGTTTTATATACTTTTAAAGTATGCTATTGAAGGTAGAAATTTTAAATAGATAGACACATTTTCAACAACATAATGTTTTTATCTCTAGTAATTGATTTTTTTTTAATATACGTATCTCTTACATGTTATGATAATACACACACACATTACCTTTATTTTAGATAGTAAATTTCAATTATTTCACTTTTAAGGTTTCTGCATACAGAACTGTTTCTATTGATTATATACAGATTACATTTGGGTGTCATTTATTTAGTAGTCTAATTATAGTTAGAGCATTTCATGCATTTGTACTTACTATAATCTGCTATTTATGAAGTGTTTTTAATTTGTTCCACCTGCTCTGTGTTCAGTGCTTCCTTATTTCTTGAATTTTTTGATTACTTATTCCAGCTTCCCATTTTCTTTGCTTGCATTCAGTAATTTTCTAGAAATTAAAACTTTCACCCTTGATTTAGCAATTACTCATATTAATAGATAATTTTACCCTCTTGTCATTACTGAAAACATCAGAAACTTAAAATTCTTCTACTACATTTATCTTTAATCTGATTCTTCACCTTTTCAACATCTCATTCTTTGTAGGCCTCAACCCATTCCATCAAATTCCTTGAGAATGGTACCATCTTTAAGCTGATCATTATTATGTTTATTACATAAACATATATGTAAAAATTACTTCAAGCTGATTAACGTATTGCTACTCCTTTCAACAGAAGATTTTAAGTTATGGTTTATTTTTAAGCCAATTAGCAAAACTAAACAATAATTATTTTCCTAATTGAGTCAAATTTTTAGTATTTCTTATTCCACATTAGAATATTGAGTTTTAGATTTAATATGAGAGATCATTTTTAATACTATTTTGTCTTACAGTTATGCTTTTTCTATGAACACTGTTCCTATTTTTTTTTTTTTTTTTGTATTTTCTATGCTCTGTCAGTACTATTCTAAATTTAGTATCTATAATTCTTAGTACCCTGTATTCAAGGCAGTGGTTAATTCCTATCAAATTACCTCTCATTTACTTCTCAAAGTTCCTTCTTTTAAATTGTTCTGTATCATTTACTGTTCAAAAATCAAATTAGTTTTTGCATTATACATTAAATAAATCCTCCAAAGTTATTTGCTTGCTTTTGTTTTTCCTGTTCAGTAGACAATGTATTTATTTAAAATGTTGATTGGTAAAATATGCCTTCACTGTGGTTAAACTCTACGATAAAAACATCCTCAAAGTCATAAACTCTAAAATAAAAAACTTACAGCATCACATTACATTTAATACCTTCCCCAATTTATCCTGTGTTTATTTTTTTAGCCTTATATGCCACATTCCCTTTAGCATTTGTTTTATAACAAACCTATGGCTAATTTTACAGGCTTTTCCCAGTTAATGATGAGTGTCAAAAGAAGAAGGAAGCAAGGAAACAGGACAACTAGGTTTGCTTCATAAATGATGGTCAGTGTAATATATTGAAGCCGATGTTTTGTGATAGTCTGTATTGACTATCTGGCAAAGTATTATATGCCAATGTTCAAATAAAAAATAAACTAAAATATTTGAGAAAAACATTTTCAGATCTTTAAAAATGTTTCTGTGAATTGCAGGGATTGGTCATTAGGGTTATAAAATGATCAATGTATTACATTTATTCATCCTGAGCAATCACATTATTTATTTTCCATATAATTTTTTTACTAAAGAGGAGACAGCTTTACTAATCCAGATAAAAAACTAAAGTTCTCTTATGTAGGAGCTGACATCTCCCCATTGATTAGAAAAGTTTATAAATAATTGGCAAACATGTATTGTCTATGAGTGAAAAAAAAATTCCAAATTAATAGTTTTATGTTTGCTGTGGCATAAATGGTAGACTGGAGTTACCCAAAGAGAAGGAAAGGGAGGAGGGTGATTTTCTAGGCAAGCACAAAAGACATCTGGGGGAAGCGCCTACACGTGTGGATGAGTGTAGGAAGAACCCCAAGGCTCCACGCGCCCCCATGAAAACTGCAACCCAAATGGCAAGGACAGCTCACCAGAGCCGGGCTCCAAACTGATCAGGGGACAGTTTGGAGGCTGTGCAGCAGGACTGCATTGGAAAATGACCACCGTGGGGACGTCTTGAGTTACTATCCTAGCTGGTGCAATTGATGCCATTCTGAGCTCACAGCGTCAGACTGCCCAATATAGACCCCAGCCACCTCCACATTGGCTCTGCTTCACCAAGAAGGAGTAGGGAGGGAAGACGTTCCCACACACATCATAACTTGCTGTATGCATCCCCCCCACCAACAGATCCCCCAGAGCAGGCACCCACACTGTCAACGTCTATGCTACCATCTGGATAGCCTGCTGCAGCCAGCTGAGTAGTATCGCAGCAGCTGCTGCAGTTAGACTTGAGCAGAGGAAGTGCTCTGTTGGACACACAACAAAACAAATTAGGACATGAGTCACTGTGGCCTAAAGAGTCACCCCACCACCAGCAGTAATCCCACCACCTGCCCAGCCACCAACTAAGATCTTGCAACCTGTGAAGCTGGCATCACCCCACCTGCCAACCTGTGAAGCTGGCATCACCCCACATGCCATGTGCTCCAGAAGCCACCGGCCATGAGCACCCTGTGCCCTTTTAGTCCGATGTGCTGTGGGTTGTAAACTTCAGAGACCTCATCCATGTCACACATTACCTGTATGCAGTGGCACTATTCCCCGCACCCCCACCCACACACACACTGAAGCAAACCCTCATATTAGCATCAATTTGCTCACTAGAAGCATCCCCCTCCTCCACACACACTGTGTACCACCACTGCCCCTGGACCCTGGCAGAGTGAACCCACTCACAGCCTTGATACTCTGACCATCACATAAATACCTTCACGTAGCTTTCACTGCCACCTCTGCAGGGAGATCTGGGCACAGCAAAGTCCTACACCAACCTCCTCTGTGAATAGGACTTGCCGAGCTCCATGCCCAAGCTTCCAACAGTGGTCTTAGAAACAACCCACCACTCTGTCCAATATTCTTCAGCACCAGACTGTGACAAACACATGAGAATTAGATGACGCAGGTGTAGGGCTGCACTACGTAATACCAGTGCATCCAGCCCTAACTGCTAGGTCAGACCTCCAGAATAGGATACAAGTGCTCCATCCAGGGATCTCTCCTTTTCACGAACTAGAAGAGTTCCCAACATAGAAATACACGTACATTACAGATTTATCTGCCTTGAGTGGAGAGAAGGGAGCCAGAGAAGAAGAAACCAACATAAGAACTCTGAAAACATGAAAAAAAAAAAAAGCAGTTTGACACCCCAAAGGATAACAGTAGATTTCTAGTAATGAAACCCAACAGAAAGAAAATTGAGAAATTGTCAGATATGAGTTCAGAATATCAATAGCAAATAAGATGAATGGCATTGATGAGAAAGTCAAAAACCAACACACACACAACAAAAAAATTAAGACATGAATGAAACATTCTCCAAAGAAATAATGTAAGAAGTGATATAAAAGTACATAAAGTAATGAACAAATCATTTTGGGAAATTCTGAATATAGCAGGAAGATTTAACAACACTTAGAGAAATACAGGTGTATGTAAAGTGAGCCAATACTGTGTATGAGAATGATTGGTATCTCTGAGGGGAGAGAAGAAAAGTAAAATGTACAGAAAACCTGTTTGAGAGAATAATGGAGGATAATTTTTCTATTATTATCAGAAATATAGATATCCCCATATAAGATGATCTTCTAACTCCTCGAATATTAATGGCAAATAGAACATCACCAAGGCACATAGTCATCAGCCTGGACAAAGTCTAAATAAAGGAGGAAATCCTAAACCTGCGGTATGAAGGCAGCAACTAACCTACAGGGAAAAACCTATCAGACTAACAGCAGAATTCTTAGCGCAGGAGCTTTTGCAAGTTAGAATGGATGAGCTCCCATTTTCAGTCTTCTGAAATAGAATATCTTTTAGCCAAGAATTATGTGTGCTGCAAAATTAAGTTTTAGAAATGAAGGAAATACGAAGTTTTTCCCAGATAAGGAAACACTAAAGAAATTTTAAAAATGCACAAAAGTGCTCTAAACTTCGAACAGAATGATCAATAACTACCAGTGTGGAAAAAACACCTAAAATAGTAGCACAAGGGCGAAAACAAAACAAAAAAGGTATCATCCAACATGATAAGCAGAACAGTATCTCATACATCAATACTAACATTGAATGTAAATGTTCTTACTGCTTCACTTAAAAGACAGATTAGCAAAGTGGATGGGAATAGCACAACCTAGCCATATGCCATTCTAAGAAACTCATCTCCAAAGATCTTTTATAGACTTAACATAAATTGGTGAAAAAGTTATTACATGCAAATAGAAATCAAACATGAGCTTTAGTAGCTATCCTCATATGAGATAAAATAGAATGTAAGTCAACAATAGTTAAAAAAGACAAAGTCGGTCATTATATAATGATAAAGCAAGTAATTAAGCAAGAAGATATTGCAATTCTAAAGAAATCTATGCTTAACACAGGAGCTCTGAGATTCATAAAAGAAAACTACTAATTATAATCAAAGAAATGAATGACAGCATCAGACAGCTGAGAACATTTCCCTGACAGAAATTGACAGTTTAGTAAGGCAGAAAATCAACAAAGAAACATTGTATTCAATTGGGACTTGAAAATAAATGAACCCAACAGATATTTACAAAACATTTTACTCCAAAACCACAGAACACACATACTACTTATCAACTCATGGGAAATTCTCTAAGATAGATCATCTTTTAGACCACAAAACAAGTCTCAGCTAATTTTAAATAAATCACAACTATACAATCCATCCTTTCAGATCAAATGGAATAATACTAGAAATCAATTCCAAGAGGAACTCTTAAATCTACCCAAAGTCATGAAAACTAAATGACCTCCATGATCCTTGAGTCAATGATGAAATTAAGATGAAAAAAAAAAAAAAAAAATTCAAACCAAATGACAAAACACACACACACAGAAGTTTCCAAAATCATTAGAATAATAGAAAAAGTATGCTAATGGGTAGTTCAGAGCCTTAAATGCCTGCAACAAAAAGTTAGAAAGTTCGTAAATTAACAAGTTAATATCATGCATCAAGAAACTAGAAAAAGAAGAAATGAAATGCAAAGATATCAGAAGGAAAAAAATAACAAAACTCAGAGGAGAACTAAATGAAATGGAAACCAAAATAACAATACAAAGGATAAATTGTAGGGAGCCAGCCCCCACGTGACTTCAGTGCTTGGTGGAGATGAGAGAATGAAGAAAATAAGGAAAGACAATAGAAACGGAGTAGGATTTATAGAGTGGGCCTGGGAAGTCAACACCCTTCGTGCAAGAAACAGTGAAGACCTAAAACCCTGGATGCACTCGATTTTTATTGTTTCTCTTGATTAGTTAATGGGTGTTTGCTGCAACAATGACATACATCATCTCTGTGGTTTCTCCTGCCCAAATTCTGGATTACCCACCCAATGACTTTTTTTTTATTAATATTAAATCATAGCTGTGTACATTAATGTGATCATGGGGCACCATACACTGGTTTTATAAACAGTTTGACACATTTTCATCACACCGGTTAACATAGCCTTCCTGGCATTTTCTTAGTTATTGTATTAAGACAATTATATTCTACATTTACTAAGTTTCACATGTACCCTTGTAAGATGCACTGCAGGTGTAATTCCATCAATCACCCTCCCTCTGCCCATCCTCTCCCCTCCCTCCTCTCCCTCTCCCCCTTCCCCATATTCTTTTGGTTATAACTGGGTTATAGCTTTCATATGAAAGGCATAAATTAGTTTCATAGTAGGGCTGAGTACATTGGATACTTTTTCTTCCATTATTAAGATACTTTACTAAGAAGAATATGTTCCAGCTCCATCCATGTAAACATGAAAGAGGTAAAGTCTCCATCTTTCTTTAAGACTGCATAATATTCCACAGTGTACATATAGAAATCAGTCTGGGCAAGTATTTTATGAGGAAGACCCCCCCTGGGCAATTGAAGCAGCTTCAAAAATACACAACTGGGACATGATCAAACTAAAAAGCTTCTGCACAGCCAAGAACACAGTAAGTAAAGTAAGCAGACAGCCCTTAGAATGGGAGAAGATATTTGCAGGTTATGTCTCCAACAAAGGTTTAATAACCAGAATCCACCCAATAACTCTTTAGCTACTTTTATTACTTTT
>CAUYPK010163444.1:0-15895 GCA_963574355.1 Loris lydekkerianus
TTGGGTATATATTTTTATTTTTGAAATTTACCAGTGGGCTGCTGCATTTTCCACCTCGGCTTATACTCGAGTCACTAAGTTTTCCCAGTTTTAGGGTAAAATTAAGGGGGTCGGCTTATACTCGGGTCGGCTTATACTCGAGTATGCGCGGTATTTAATAACTTGGGAAAGTATTCAGCTATTATATCATGTTTTAATATGAACAGATATTAAAATTCTGGCAAGACACAAAAGTGTTAAGGGTGGTTCCCTTTCGGTGGTAAGAAAAGTGATTTGTATTTCTTCAACATGCTTTGTTGTAGTCTCTAAATTTAGGCACATGCTCATTCTGTGAGAGGAACAGATGTTGTGGTATAAAGGTGGAACCTTTGCCTCTTGGGCTCTCCTTTACTGAAGATAGTTTTGTCAGTGGTAACCTCTCCCCAGTAATGTCACCCTGATTCCTCACACACTGTTTAAGCTCGCAGCTACACGGAATTACAGTGTGAAAATGTTGAAGAATACAAGATACATACACATCAACAGACATACATTGATTGGAACAATAAAAACACTCCTTATTACTCAGCTTTCACATGGGAATAAACCACGTTTTTACTCAGCCACCACAAGGGAAGGTAAAAGGTTTGATACTTGCAGTAACCCCCTCTAGGCATTATCTTCAGGTTGTAGGTCACAGGTCACTATGTTACCAAACCCTGAGGTCATTTTACGTCCCTTTTATACAGCCAATTCCCATCCTCTTGGGCAAAGTCAACTAATTAATTATCCAGGCCCATGTCCATCTCCATCTGTGGGGATATGAGGATCCATCTGTCCAAGTAAAAATTATGGAAGAATGGTCTTCTGACAATTCAAGTTCAAAAATGGGGAAGGCTACACTTGAAAACAGGGGGCCACTGGAAGGTGCTTCTAGTCAGAAGGGATTTCTGCACTGAGACAGCATGGATTAGCAGACTATTCTTCCTCCCCTCAAGTCTAAGTTAGGATAATTCAATCACTCAATAAATATTCACCATACATGTATAGGTTCTTGGGCTATACCAATAAATCAAACACATTAGAAAAAAAAGAAAGAGGCTGGGCACAATGGCTCACACCTATAATCCTAGCACTTGGGAGGTTAAAGCAGGTGGATCACCTGATCTCAGGAGTTCAAGACCAGCTGAGCAAAACTCAGACCCCATCTCCACTAAAAATAGAAAAACTAGCCAGGTATTATGGTGGGCACCTATAGTCCAAACCTACTCAAGAAGTTGAGGCAAGAGGATCTCTTGAGGTCAGGTGTTTCAGGTTGCTGTGAGCTATGATACCACCACACTCTCCTTAGGATGTCAGAGTGAGATTCTAAATAAATAAATAAATAGGGCGGCGCCTGTGGCTCAGTGAGTAGGGTGCTGGCCCCATATACTGAGGTTGGTGGGTTTGGACCCGACCCAGCCAAACTGCAACAAAAAATAGCTGGGTGTTGTGGTGGGCGCCTGTGGTCCCAGCTACTCAGGAGGCTGAGACAAGAGAATCGCCTAAGCCCAAGAGCTGGAGGTTGCTGTGAGCACTCTACCAAGGGCAACAAAGTGAGACTCTGTCTCTAAAAATAAATAAATAAATAAATAAATAAATAAATAAATAAATAAATAAATAACTCTGCCTTCAAGGAGCAGTAGACTAGCCACTCAAGGACCTTGGAGTTCGCCCTGAATGAGAGGAAGGCTGAGGGAGGTTTGGAGCAGAAGAGTGACATGACCTGACCCCTCATTTTTAAAATTTCTCTTTCCTCTTTGGCTGGTCCCACAGGTTTGTTGCCCAGCCTGCCTGCTTCTTCACATTAATCCCGGAATGGGCCAGGCACCTGGCTCATGCCTGCAATCCTAACACTCTGGGAAGTGGAGGCAGGGGGATCACTTGAGCTTAGGAGTTTGAGACAGCCTGAACATGAATGAGACCCCATCTCTACTAGAAAGATCAAAATAAGCTGAGTGTTGTGGCTCATGCCTGTAGTTCCAGCTACTCATGAGGCTGAGGCAAGAGGATCTCTTGAACTCGGGAGTTTGTGGTTGCTGTGAGCTAGGCTGATGCCAGGGCACTCTAGCAGGGGCAACAGAGTGAGACTGCCTCAAAAAAAAAAAAAAAAAAAATCACTGAATAGACCCTATCTGGTTCTCCCTAACCATTTCCTTTTTTCCTACTAATGGCTACATTCCAAAAGAAGCAAGAAGCCTCCACCCCACCAGACATCAAGACTCACTATAAGCTACAGCACGCCAGTGCTGGGTTAGAACAGGGACACACAGGCACACAATGGAGCAGAGAGCCCAGAAACACACCTTGAGGCTACAGGCAGGACATGGCACAGAAGCAGCACCAAGGAGTGTGCTCTGGGCTCTCCACATTCCCCACAACGTGGACACTGCAAACCTCCCCTCCGGTGGCCGCTTTCTGAGGACTCCAGACTTCCAGCTGCAGGCCCCTGCATAAGGGAACCAGAGGACCATAGCAACAATGATTCCCAGAAATAAGTCTCCTAATGTTCACAGGGATTAAAATCTGGGCTTCCAGGTGCAGCACCCTTAACAATATTAAATTTGGCTTTCATTTAATAAAACTGCAGAAATAAGGATGGCGCCCATCGCTCAATGGGTAGGGCACCAGCCACATACACCAAAGCTGGAGGTTTCAAATCCTGCCCAGGGCCATCTAAAAAACCAACAATGACAACTGCAACAACAACAAAAATAGCCGGGCATTGTGGTGGATGCCTGTAGTTCCAGCTACTTGGGAGGCTGAGGCAAGAGAATCACTTAAGCCCAAAAGTTTGAGGTTGCAGTGAAGGCTATGTTAACCAGTTTAATGAAAATATTTCAAATGGTATATAAAACCAGCACATTGTAAAATAAATAAATAAATAAATATTTTTAAAAAAGAGTTTGAGGTTGCTATGAGCTGTAACGCCATGGCACTCTACCCAGGGCGACAGCTTGAGACTCTGTCTGTCTCAAAAAAAAAATAATAATAATACTGCAGAAATAGGACGGTGTAAACCAGTGGTCTCAGCCCTGGTATCAGCAGGTTTTCACACATTATCAGGGATATTCCCATGGATGCTGGAGTAGAAATTAGAACGAGGGGAGTTGGAGAAGGTGACCTCAAATCATAGATAAAACAGATGCTAAAGAGATATAACATAAAATATGCATACACTTTTTTAAGGTGCAGGATGTGTATAACACTGGTTTGACCAGAAGGACTCTCCTCATCCTCTCTTCAAAGGACCCACTGCTGGAAGTCTCCCACCAGTCAGCGTCTAGGCATGCACACTAGTAGCTTTGACCCATCGAGTCATTTGCTATAAACCTCAAGCCACTCTTTGTCTCTGATGGACCAGTCAGAAGATGCCTGTGTTATCTTCTATTCTAAGAACTTAAAAATTCCTGGGTTTGCCCCCACAAATTCAGGATAAGACCCCAGCATTTCATTCCCTGCCATAAAAGTCAGTACATAAGGAGGCAGGGTAGTGATGTCAACACCAAAGGAGCTTCCTTCTTGGTTTTCACTTTTTCAAGAATGCTAAAAATATTCAATGAGACCTATTTGTTTCTTTTTCTTTTCTTTTTTTTTTTTTTTTTTTTTTTGCCAAATCTAGGAATACTGCTCTATGTGGGACTGCAAATTGGTTAACATTTTCCCTTTTCTCAACTTCATCAAAATTTTAACATTTATTTTCTAACATTAGAGTCTAACATTTTAATTTCTAGATTACAAAACTAACTGGTGAAAAGGAGCTGTGTTCCCAGTTTCTAAACAGGTACAATGTAGATTCCATTTGTTACTATGCATCTCTAAAAATAGAATTCTGAGTATATATTTTTGCTGATTCATGGTAAGTTTTTTGAAAAATTATCTTTCCCTCTCTTCAAAGTTAATCCACAAATAGGTTCATCTGACCATACAAAATTGAAGTTGACTGTAATTGTAGAGTGCCAAGGTATACACATATGATCAACTTACATTTTCATATTCATTACAATACCACTACCATTCACCTTAAACTGAGATCTGCTTTTGAGGTTTACTGAAGGTGAAGGCAGAGCTGGCCCACTCAAATCAGGCCAGCCCCTGGTGTGGCTCTGAAGACTTCAACAGCCACAAGAAAACTGCGTGCCTTTAGATTGGTATCATTGTCACCGCCTTAGCAAAATTATACAGGCATACATTGAGGCCACAGGCATAGTATCTGTACTTTAGCATTACCTTTACTAAACTAACAGTTTACGTAACTGACTGCAAACTTCATCATGGGAATTGACTGAGTCTAGAAAGACATCCTGAACACAAAGAGACTGATGTCCTATGATTCTTTTCTAAGATCCTAATGAGAACGCAACCATCAGGGTAGGAAGAAAAATATCAATGGAGGCATGACAAAAAATTCTCTGTTAGCCATTTCAACCTTAGCAAACAAGCTCATAACACATGGAGAGGCTTAATGAAAGAGCTCTGATCCCAAAGGGAACACTGGAATTGTAACCTAATTTTTTCAGCTCTTTTATTAAAAAAATTTCAACATGTACAAAAGTACATTATGAGCATCATGACCCCTCTCCGTGCACCCATGATCCGGCTCTAACTCAGCGTATCTCATTCCATCTATCCACTGATCCACCTACTTGTTTCTCACCCGGGATCATTTTGAAGCAAATTTCAGACATCATGTAGTTTCATCTGTAAATATTTCAGTATGTATCTCTGAAAGATACCAACTCTTATTTAAACATAACCGCAATACTGTTATTGCACTTTAAAATTAATGATGTTTACTATCAAATATCCAGCCATTGTTCAAGTTTCACCAGTGATCCCAAACATTTATTTACGATGTGTTTGAATGATCAATTAGACACAACTGCCATTGCTTGATAGAGCTCTTAAATCTCTTTTCATCTAAGGCTTCCTTCCACTTTTTTTTCCTTGCTATTTATTGGTTGGAGAAACTGTAATTTCACACAATTCGGATCTTGCTGATTACATCCCTATGGTATTAACACCCATTATAACTTAATTTTCCCCATTCTTTCTTTCCTTTGTTCTGTGAGAACAAGTACCAGAAATGGTCCACCACCTCCACTCCCCACAAAAAAATCTGTCTCTAGAAAGGAGCAGACACTGACAAACCCAAGACTCTAGCTATGCTGCCAAGCCAGCCGTGGACACCAGGAGCGGCACCATGAGATGAGGTGTGGAGGTTGCCAAGCAGGCAATTGTCCTCCATCTAAAGATGGAAAAGTTCCCATGCGTTTCAAAGTTTCACCTTTAGAGAGAAATAAACCATGCAAAGAAAGGAGGTGGGGGAGGGGTGTTCCTAAATTGGCTTCAGCATGTTAATCAGTTCTAAAGCTTCCACGATTAAGAGTCCAGATGGGGAGGGCAGAGGGGAAGGGCAACAGCAGTCCTGTTGCTTTCCTGAGGGACTCAGGTTGGACTCTGAGGACAAAAGGCGTCAACAGGGTCTCAACCCTGGAAGGACTTACCAGAGCACAACCATGTAAATCACAGCCCTGTGACAGGCAGCTGCAATGCAGTCAACTCCACCCCATCCCACCCCACCCCCACCTGTGCCTGTACAGAAAGGATGGGCTGTTGGTTTTCTAATAATGAGACACAGTTGGCTACAGTCTTTGGAGTAAAAAAAGACTTGACCTTAAATCTTAGCTCCTTCACTTAAAAGCACCGTGGCCTCATGCAACCTGCTTAATCTCCCTGTGCCTTGGTTTCCTCATCTGTTAACTGGGAATTCCTCATCTGTCTGCTTGCTGGAGTTGTTGTAAGCTTAGATGAAGTTACACATGGAGACCTAGAGTGCAGCCCCCAGCACATAGCAGCTCCCTTCCCTTCCAGACATTGCTACCAGTCTGTTCCAATCCAGACCCTTGCATGAAGCCATGACAGCACTTGCTGGACGTCTGTATGGGTTACCAAGGCCGTCTGTGGCCATGCATAAAACAAAGCCAACTGACCCATAAAGGGTTCAATCCCATGATCCTGATCTCAATAGCGAGGCTCCAACCAACTGAGCTAATTACAGCAGAGTCAAATTCAACTCTGCTTACATGGAGATGCTCTTAGCAGTTCATACAACATTCTCAAACAGTGTTGCCCTAAAATGTTATGACACAACACACTTGCCAAATTTACTAATGATCTCACCTTTTAAAAATCTTAATGTAATCTAGCAAACAGATGTGTCTCTTAAGAGGATTAAGGTGGAAATTCATTAGTGAATAATACCAGTGGATTTGTGTTCTAAAACTAACACCAATCAATCACCTTAGTGCACATTCTGTCTTAGGTCTACTCAGCTTCAATGAGAACAGTCAAGAATGGGACAGCTAGGTCCTCACTCTCAAGGAAGTTATCTGTGAAAGGGGGAGAGAGTGAGAATTTCTGTGTACTGAAAGCCTGACCTATATCACCTATCATCCATGCTGTTCAGACAGTAGTGTGCACCAGAATCATCAGGGCACCTTGGGAAAACGCCTGTTCTCATCCAGCAGAGAAGGAAGCCTGAGAGTGTGCATGTCTAATAGGAGCCCAGGTGATGCCCCGCCCACATTTGGAATAGCAATAATCTAGTCCTCGCTGCAATCGGCTGCTTTACACGTAGGCTAGGTGAGGCACTAAGGCAGGCATCCTCAAACTTTTTAAACAGGGGGCCAATTCACTGTCCCTCAGACCGTTGGAGGGCCAGACTATAGTTTAAAAAAAAAAAAAAACTATAAACAAATTCCTATGCACACTGCACATATCTTATTTTGAAGTAAAAAAACAAATACAATCACACTGCCTTGTGTGGCCTGCGGGCCGCAGTTTGCAGACCCCTGCAAGGTAACCACAAAGACAAAGGTAGTGAGACAGAAAGGAACACAGTACACTCATGGTTAATCCAATGAGAGGATGCACCCTGAAACATGGATGGGCTGCCAAGAAAGAGAACATTCAAGAAAAAAATTTGAGTCCTTAAAAGCTGACACCTGCAATCAAATGCCAACTCAGGGACTTCTCAGTCATGTGACCAGGGGACATCCTTCCAATCTTGGTCTCTCCTGCTATGAGATGCACCAGAGCCTGTATGCCCCATGACCACATTGGGCTTTGTGACATACTGCCTTGTCTAGGATGGCCCTTGGCTCAGGCAAATGCCTAGGACATGGTAGTTATTATAAATCCACTCTGCCCAGCCCACAGCAGGCAACAAAATGTTCCTGAATCAAATTATTAAGTCATAATTACCATTTTGACATGTAAACTAGCCATTACTTATTTTGTCTAAATATTCTACAATTCCAGTTTTGTCTATCAAAGGCAAATCCTTATGCCTTTAAATGCTTTTAGTTCAATCAATCCAAACACCTTTAAAGCTTTTAAAGGCCTCCAATTTTACTAATTTTACAGTATTTTCCTAAATTTCTACTAATTTTACTGCATAGTTTTTCTTAAATTATTAGTCCTATAATTATTTTTTCTTTAAATAGTAAGCCAGAAATAAACTTTATGCAGCATTTGAAAAGAGAAATGGAAGTCCTCACCTAGTCCAGTCAAAACATACAACCACCAGAATGAACATCTCCCCATGAGAATATAACACACGTTTTGACCTTTGTGTTGCCAAACTAATGATTTATTTAATTATCCTCACTGGAACTACTACAAAAAGATAAAAGTACCATAAACAAAATTTATGGTTTTTTGTCCAAGACAATAGTTTTGTTAAATGAACAACTTCTAATGGAATCAGCAGACATGAACCAAATTAACATATCATTAGGTTAAGAAAAGACATCCAGACACAAGCTTTAGCCAGGAAAGGCCTGCGAATCTTCCAGTTCAAAGGTTCTCAGAACAGAAGAATCCCCAGGGAAGCTTTTAAAATTTGCACCACCTGAAGAGGCCTTCGCAAGGATGGTTACACAGGTGTGTTCCCCTTGTGAGAATTCATCCAGCTGCACGTTACACTCCATAGGCTTTTCTGTACGTGTGATCTACTTCAATCAAAAATTTACTTCCTCAGGGATTTAAATGTGCAGAAACAGTGCAGCCCACTGAGAATATCTACACACCCCATATCTGTGTTCCTCCTCTCTTTCTAACACCCAGGACACCTCCCTGCAAGGAATTCCCCTTCTTGCCCAGTTCAAAGGAACCTGTGAAGGAAGTTTAACAGGGGCAGGGCCCTGGGATGATAACTTGCCCATTCCCTCACCATTGGCTAATTCAGAGCAGGGTTGCTAACTAAATGTTCCCACCTCTGACTATGAACTCTACCAGGAATTCTGCCTCAAGGCTCTTATTCACTTGTAACACTTGTACTATTCACCTGCCAAAGGGCCAAAAAATTATCTTGCCTTCTAAGGTTATAGGGTGAACTCTCCAAGGTAGTGGAATGGAAGCCCCAGGAGGCTTTGCTTCTGCCCACAGCCAGACAACTGGCCCAGGGAACCAAAGAACACTGAGGTCTCCAGTCACATAGGCCTGGTTTGAATCTCAGTCCCCAACTTCTAGCAGAGAAAGGGTTATTTAATCACTCTGCCTCCGTTTCCTCATTTTTAAATACGGATAATAAAAACCCTACTTCATGGTGCTGTGTAGTAGGAAATGACACCATGCATGGAGAGTCCGTCGTCATAGAGCACACAACATGCCAAGGCTCCAAATGCATTAGCTCTCTCACAGATGGAGCATCCAATTTACCGTTCTCTGCCAGAAACTACCTAACATCTCAACAATATGAACATGCACCTAGGCACACAAACTCTCTGACTTCTGCCTTATCGGAACCCCGGTTAGTAGAATCAGCTACTCACTGTACTCTAGATGGGAAAAGTAATGACAGACATCTGAATATACCGCAGGGCAAAAGAATCTGAAACTGAGGTTGGCTGGTCCCCAAGACAATTGTCAAGTGTTTCTGTAGGACATCTGCTGGTTCTGTTCATTCCACAGAGGACACAATTAGAAAGTTCTACAACCCAGTACAAGTGTTGCTTTGTAGCTTCTAGGTAGGGGTAGGGAGGAGAAGGCAGAATGAGAGCATCAGGATTTCCTCCCACCAGACCAGGACACCCAATCAAAACTACAGGGCTCTTCCATGGAAACATAAAAACACACTCCAGCTCCCAGCTTAAAAGGTCAGCCCATGTATATAAGGTTGGAAATCCAAGGAAACCACTTCAAGGTCATTATGAGTTTTCAGTGGTTTCAACAAAAAATCACTGTAATCAGAGACCAAAATGAATGAAATAATCATGATGTAAAAGAAGCTCTTTGAAAACTTTTAACTAAAAGCACCAATTGAGAAGAACCAAATAATCTACAGAAGTGATTCTGATAAGCTGAATCCATAATACAGCATTTTGTCCCTCTGCCTCTCATTCAAACATGCTTGTATGGCCAGATAGGTTTCTATGTACAGTGACTGTATCCGCCCTTCACCAACATGGAGAGAATGAAAAAAAAAAAAAACTGCCCCATTCCTTATTCCTGAAAAACGGTTAGTAATTAAGTAGGGGAGAGCACTGATATACCAAGAGAGAAGGGAAAACACCACTGCAAAAGTCCACTTTCCACACACAACCTCCTCCTCCAATTCCAACGCAGGTGAACATCATGTAGAAATCTGCAGAATTTTTTAAATCAATTTTGTTCCTTTTGGCATCCAGGGTTATTTATTCCAAAAATATATCAGTGTTGATTCTCAAGAAATAAATCATCCCAAGCTTTGATATGAACCCTAAGCAGAAAATATTCTGGACAGTAATTCTTCAAGCTGCGTTCAATCTGTTTAAGTGGGAGGAAGGGTTTTCCTGGGTAACTAAATGATTAGCTTTCAATGCCCAGTTCTTTACAACAAATACTTTGCAAGACGCCTGTCCTCTTGAAAAAGGTTTTTTTTTCTTTTAAAAAGGCCACCCTCTCTAACGGGGGGACTGAGAAGCCATTCTTCCCGGAGGACACTCATTTCGGACTACCAGGCTGAGGCTTTGTGAGAGCGCCGCCCCTCCGCGCCCCCGCCCCTCCTCCCACAGCGACTGCTCCTCGTAGGTTCCCAAGGCCACCTGCCTCTCAGAAGAAAAAGGGGATACTCCGCGCGCTATCGCAGTGCGCAGTCGGCGTCCCCTGCGGTGCCCCCGAGGGGGGGGAGGTGTCCCCGGGAAGCGTGCTTTGTCGCAGGATCGCACGGCCGCCTACAGCGGCCCCAGAGGCCTGAAAGAGATTTTGTCCCGGGCGTTACTCGGGGATCTCCTCAGAAGGACCTGAGTCCCACGGGACTCGGGTTCTTTCTGCACCCAGCTCGGTGCCCGCGTCGGAGCCCCACCCCGCCCACCCAGCCGAGGTAACGGCGCGACGCCTGGGACCTTCTCCGTCCAGCCTCCGGTCGGCGCGGCACCTGCTCGGCCGCCCCCGCCCCCGGCTCTGACTGTTCTTCCCGCCCGCCTCGGAGGGTCCCGCGCCAGCCGGCGGGTACCCGGGGCCCCTCAGCCTAACGGGGAGCGGTTCCACTTTGGGGGCGTTTGTCCCCGGGGACGCACCCAGCCCAGCCAGCCCACGGCGCCCGATCCCCGATCGCTGCGCGGCAGGGGCTGCGTCCCGGGGTCCCGACCACCCCGCAGGGCTGTACCTTGTGCGGCGCCCGTAGAAGCCTGTGGACCCCGGCCAGCTGAGTGCCGAGCGCGAGGTCCTCGCGGAACGTGAACAGCGGCGGCCGGCTGGGCTCGGGGAAGTTGGTGCTGTTGAAAGGGTCCGTGTCGTCCAAGAACTGCACCCGGCAAGCCAGCGTGGCCATGATGCATCCCTGCCGCGGTGCGGGCGCGGGCCCCGGGGTTAGCGGGGCCGCGGACCGGGACGTCCGGGCCGCTGAGCGAAGGGGAGGCCGCAACCGCTGCGCGCCGGCTCGCGGGCTCGCAGGCTCCTGTGTGCCCGGCTGCAGCCGGGGCTCCGGCCGCGGGGGGCGGGGCAGGGGCGGGGCTGCCTCCTTCCCCTCCACCTCCGGCTCCTCCCCCTCCTCGGTGTCCCCGGCAGCCCGCCGAGCAGCAGACCTAGGGGACCAGCCGAGAAAAAGAAAGGGAGAACGGCTTGCGCGGCATCCGCAGCCCTGTGCCAAAGGCCGGCGGCGGGGCGGGGACGCTAGGTGGGCAGACTCGACTGCACGTGCGTCCCGGGGGCCCGGGATTCCCGGGCCGAGCTGCACCCTTCGGAGCCCGAGGGACCGAGTGGGGTGACGGGGAGAGTGGGCCGCCCTCCAGCTTCTTTCCCACCTGGAGAGAGAGGGCTTAACCCTTTCCAGAAGGCTGCAGCGACTCGGCTCCTGCTGCCTGGATTCGGAATACCTCCGCTGGGCACCGGGAGGCGAGAAAACCGACCCCTGTCAGCAAGAAGGGTGGTGGCAGCTACCAGGATCCCAGGCTAGGGCTACGGGGAGGTTTCCCTTGGGGAGAAGAAAGCTAGAGGTCTTCTTGAGCTCTTCTTGAGGCATAAGCCTCGGGAGTGCCGGGGAGAGGCGTGGGGGCTGCGAGGCTCCGCTCCAGGACCATTGTCTGGCCTGGTCCCGGGGACACCAGGCGGGTGTTGATGAAACCTCATAACCACCGCCTCTCTTCCCAGTTAGGTCTCCCAAACTCCTAACTGGACTTTGTGGGGCCCCGGGAGAGAAGCGATTCCGGGGCGGTCTCGGAATTGGTATGGGGCTGTGGAAAGTCAGGGATCCCTCGTAACCCAGGGACGTGGAGGGAGGTTTGCAGCCTGACGGCCTCTGCCAGGCTGGCGCAGCGAGACTCAGCGCTGCCTCCCAGCTCAGTCCTCGCTGCTCACAGGCGACCCCCTTCGTTTACAAAGAGAAGTCCCCGGTTCTCCCTATTCCCGGTGCTACACGTATACGGATAAGACCCGATCTCTCTAATACCGACTCTTTACAGGGCAGCTTCATAAGCCTCTGTCTCTCTTTCCTCTGGTTTCAAGGGAGAAGAAACACTCATATTTAACAGCCTCCCCGGCGTCTTTAACCTTTCTTTGTGGTCTCTTTCCCTGTCACATGCACATTTATGCCTGGTTTTATTTATTTATTTATTTATTTTAGAGACAGAGTCTCATTTTGTCCCCTCGGTAGAGTGTTGTGGTGTCACAGCTCACAGCAACCTCCAGCTCTTGGGCTTAGGCGATTCTAGTGCCTCAGCCTCCCAGTAGCTCGGACCACAGGCATCCACCACAACGTGCAGCTATTTTTTATTGCGGTTTGGCGGGGCCGGGTTTGAACCCATCACCCTTGGTATATGGAGCCGGCACCCTACTCACTGAGCCACAGGTGCCGACCCTATGCCTGGTTTTAAAATAAAAATAATAACATAACTCCATGACACTTCTGCGCATTCCAGCAGAACTTCTGGCTCTCCTTACTTTGCTACCTAACTCCTTGAGTGAGTCCTGGAGAATACTAAACCCACAGATTCTACTCTTTGAGGGCTCCTACTTTCATGTCTACCTCCCTCCTTGCTGAGAGAGCCCTTCAGTCCCCACCACCCCACTTCTTCATCCCTGACCCAGCTTGGCTCCCAGTTCATTATCTCAGGGGCCTCCTTACCACACCCCTTCCCCCGTCCACCTGTGCTTTGGGCACCTGACTTGCTCCTGACCCATCTGCCACGTGCAAGCTGCTCGTGGGGGCACTGAATGACTCATTTCAAAGCCCCTAGCACTGCTCAATGTGGCCTCTTACTCCCCTCATGTTGCTGCAAACTTCTGCTACTTTCTTCCACCCATGGATTATGAAGAAAATAATTTCTGCAGCTTGAACTGGAAGAAGTCCATCTAGCATGAACTTTAGGTGCCCTTCCTCTTCATCTTTCATCTCTGTCTTCCATCTCCTCTCCATCCTCCATCTCAAGAAATTATCAAAGCACTGTTTCTCCTCTTGTTCAAAGCTCTATCTCCACCTGCCCCTTGTGTCCCCCTTCCCACCTGCTCTGGACCAGGCTCTGTCGCTGAGCCAGCCCTTCTTTCCTCCCTAAGCTCCTCACCCTGAGAATCAGGGCCAGCTTCTGGTGAAAACCTGTGCAGGGCCCTGCACATAAAGGACCCCAAACTTGTCAAATGCTCTGTTGCTGTCTAGAAATTCCTAAAAAAATGTTTAACAAGAGACCCTGCAACTTCTTTTCCTTTCTTTCTTTTTCTTTCTTTTTTTCTTTTTCTTTTTTTTTTTTTTTACAAACAGGGTCTCACTCTTTTTCTCAGAATGGAGTGCCATGGCATGACCACAGCTCAGTGCAACCTCAAACAGCTGAGCTCAGTGATTCTCCTGCCTCAGCCTCCCAAGTAACTGAGATTACAAGCCAATTTTTTAGTTTAGTTTTTTTTTTTTTTTTTTTTTTTTTAAGACAGGATCTCACTATGTTGCCCAAGCTGGTCTCAAACTTCTGGCCTGAAGTGATGCTCATGCCTTTACCTCCCAAACTGCAGGGATCACAAGTGTGAGGCACCACACCTGGCCAGGCCCACATTCTCATTGTGCACTGGGCTTCACAAGTTTCGTAGCAAATCCTGATGAGAACAAATTTTTATGCATTTTCCATCTTTAAGTCTACATTTTTTTTTAGAGAAGCGGTCTTACTATATTGTCCAGGCTGGACTGAATCCTGGACCTAAGTGATCCTCCCCGTCTCAGCCTCCTAAAGGGGTGGGAGTATTTCTTTAGCTACGTCTTTATGAAGCCCTCTTTCATCACTTCCTAAGCAACTTCTGAAAGAGACAGCCATATTGATTTTTCAGCATCCTCAGCACCTCTACCTTGCATGGCATCTGGAGGACAAGCCCTCCCTATCACTCTAAAATCATCCAGTGCTAGTCTATTTGCCTTAAATAAGAGACATCTCGGTCCTGCTACCCATTTTCTTGACAGCATCTGTCACCCTAGATCCCTCTTTTCTCATATTCCTTTCCCCACATCTCAATAGCTTTTACCCATTCTGGGTTTCTGGGTCCTCCTCCACTTTCTTTAACAGCTCCTTCTCAAGTCTTTCTGGGCTCTGGACTCCTTGTGCTCCTCTTAACTTTCCCCTTGGATTTCCCTGGCTTCAATACTGAACCTGTACACATATAGCATCCAACTCCATATTCACTGAGGAGTCTGCTCACCTTGCTTCTAGGCCCTGTTTTTCACTGGGCAACTCAGCCCCACTCTGGTTACACACCATGCTCAATTATACCCTCAACCCAACCTGGTTACTGATCCAGAACCTCCTCTGCAAGGTTGAGATCTACTAGTCTGTTTTACCTGCCTGTCTGCAATTCCGATGCTCTCCAAGGCACAGGAGTGCAGGGCATCACAGCTGTAGTTACTGTTAATTTCTTCTCTGTTCTCACACTAAAGGGAAAGCTCCCCTCGGTCAAGGATCATGTTGTATTCCCTCTATGCCTAGCACAGAGAAGACACACAATAAACGCCTGATGAAGAGTGGACGTCAAAGTCATCTTTGACTCCTCCATTTTGCAGTTGTTCACTATGACTTATTGCTGAAACAGCCTCTAAATTACTTTTCAACTCTTTCCTCCTCTTTTGCCTTCACTTTCTATGCTAGTCTTCTAACAAGTCTTTCTTCTCCAGGCTTACATCTTGCATTTAGTCTTCCTCTGGCTTCTCCCGAGCCAGTGATTATTCTAATATATGGATTTCATGTGTCACATTGTTACCAGCCACTATTAACCAGAACACCCATTTCATACAAAACACCACTAATCAAGGCCCTAACAAAGCTAATTAAACCTACATGCCAACATCTAAATATGATTTATTCACTTCCAAGACCTACTATCATAAATAAACCAAAAGACTAAACTCCATAGTATCAGTCAAAAACCCAAGATACTCTATACACCCAGTAAAATATTGACTAACTATAAATTTAATCTAAAATAAAAATATTTTAAAAATATAACCACTTTCGGGCAGCACCTGTGGCTCAGTGAGTAGGGCACTAACCCCATATACCAAGGGTGGTGGATTCAAACCCGGCCCCCGCCAAACTGCAACAAAAAATAGCTGGGCGTTGTGGCGGGTGCCTGTGGTCCCAGCGAGTGGGAGGCTAAGGCAAGAGAATCACCTAAGCCCAAGAGCTGGAGGTTGCTGTGAGCCGTGACACCATAGCACTCTACCAAAAGCGACAAAGTGAAACTCTATCTCAAAAAAAAAAAAAAAAAAATATATATATATATATATATATATAACCAATTTAAAAGTTAAAAAATTATATGACTTTATAACCTATAAAAATATATTTAATATATACTAAAATAGTAACATTACTAATATTTACTTTTACTATAAAAATAAAAAGTAACCAAAAATAACCAATAAGACAGGCCGGGCATGGTGGCTCACTCCTGTAGTCCTTGCACTCTAGAAGACCAAGGCAGGTTGATTACTTGAACTCATGAGTTCAAGACCACCCTGAGCAAAATTGAGACCTCCATCTCTACTAAAAATAGAAAAACTAAGGCAATAGGATCCCTTGAGCCTGAGTTAGAGGTTGCTGTGAGCCATGACACCATAGCACTCTACCCAGGGCAACAGCTTGAGACTGTCTCAAAAAATAAAATAAAATAAAAACCCCAAGAAGACAAAACAATTCTTTAAGAAAATATCCCTACTGCTATCCAAAATTACTAACTTTTCTGTAATTTTAGAAATTTGTAAATTTAGAAATTCTGTAAATTTTAGAAAATCCCCTGTGGACGGGCCTACATGGTTTTTCACCCTACCTTCTTCCCCTGCTACCCTTATTTACCCTTCACCTTTGGGCCCTGTATCCTTAAAAAAGGTTAGAGGCAGTTAAATCAGGTCGAGGTCCAATATCAC
>CAUYPK010163447.1:0-14805 GCA_963574355.1 Loris lydekkerianus
TTGGAATTGTGTATTTCATTTTCAATGAATCTTATGTTAAAATCTCTTGCCCAAAATGAAATGGTTTAAATTTTTTTTTTTTTTTTTTTTTTTTTTTCTTATTAATAAGTTTGAGCTCTCTGTGGATTCTGGCTATCAAACCATTGTCAGAAACATAACCTGCAAATATCCTATACCATTCTGAGGGCTGTCTGCTTGATTTACTTACTATGTTCTTGACAGTGCAGAAGCTTTTTAGTTTGATCAGATCCCAGTAATGTATTTCTTATGTTGCTTCAATTGTCTGAGGTGTCCTCCTCTTAAAGTATTTTCCCAGGCCAATTTCTTCAAGTGTTTCCCCTGCACTGTCTCAAAGAATTTTTATAGTTTTATGTCTTAAGTTTAAATCTTTTATCCAATGAGAGTCAATTTTTGTTAATGGTGAAAGATGTGGGTCCAGTTTCAGTCTTCTACAAGTCACCAGCCAATTCACTCAGTACCATTTGTTAAGCCAAATGTTACTGGCATTTTGATAGACATTGCATTAAATGTGTGGATTTCTTTGTAAAGTATAATAATTTGAACAATATTAATTATTCCAATTATAAACATGGGTTGCACTATATATATTTTTGTACTCTGCAAATCACATGTTGAAATGTGATCTTCAGTGTTGGAGGTGGGGCCTAATGGGAGGTGTTTTGGTCATGGGGGCAAGTTTCTAATGAATAGATAAATGCCCTCATGGTTCTTGCTCTATTAGTTCTCACAAGAGAAGCTGTTAATAAAAGCCTGCTGCACACACTCTCTCTCTCTTCCTATAGTGCCTTCTGATTTCTAAATAAGCCAATTCTTCTTCTCCTTCTGCCATGAATGGAACCAGCCTAAGGCCTAAACCAGATGTAGATGCTGGTTCCATGCTTTTGTATAACCTACAAAACCGTAAGCCAAATAACCTCTTATTTTTATATATTGCCCAGCCTCACATCTTTTTTATTTTTTTTTTAGAAAATAGAAATTTATATATATTTTTTAATATTGTGGAGCAAGAAAACAAATTTCTAAAGAATAGAACACTGCTGGGAGAAAATGGATAGACTCTCAGTATCAGAGATACCCTAGGGAAAAGATGTAAAGAAACTAAGAACAGAATAGGTGATAAATGACCAGTGAAAGATGCTGGAAGGAACAGGTATATAAGTCAGAGGACATTTGAGAACAGAAATATTGGCCAAAGTAGCTTCACAGGCCTATGAGCTTAGAAATTAGAGGGTTCTCTGCTTTTGTTTATTCTGTTGATTTGGGTAATATTTGTGGAACATTTAACAGTGTTGTTAGCCTCTGTCTTCAAATTCATTTTGAAGATCAAATGTTCTCTAATTTATTTTTTAAATATTTAAACTATTTTCTAAAATATCTCAACGTGGATAACTCTGTGGTGCTCAGGAAAATGAATTTCCTAAGATTCAGAGTTTGAGTCTAGACAATAATAAACAGTATTTTGGCATTATTTCTTGTCAGCTTTCCTGTAAATAAAATAAGGGTTTCTTATAATAAGGGCATCTTTAAATATGTCTATTAATGAGGGTATAATTCATGCTATGCTATGGTAAAAATGGCCTAAGTATGGTAGTAAGAATGATTTTGATTCAAAACATATATTCAGTAAGTTACTAATTCTGTAACCTTCATAAATTGTCATAATACACACCATTGTCATATTCCTAATGGCTTTCCCCCCCAGAAATGTAAGAGAACTGCATGACTTTCCTGTATATGACACTAGTTTACCTTCTTGATTAATTTATTTGCCCTGAAAAGTTGCAGTTCGCCAATTAATTCAGTCACTATTCAGAGTGAATATACAGGTAAGTTCTATTACATAAATTTCATAATTTCTCAGAAAACCCAAAGGGATTACATTGTGTTTCTTAGCTTCTGAATACATTGTACTGTTTCCAAAAGTATGTCCTTGAGATTATTTTCTCAGGAAACAATGCACATCAGAGGGTAAAGAGAGAAAAAGAATAAAATGATTTATTTACATATAAATAATTTTTCCATTTGTTAGAAATCTCATATTGATAAGAACACACCTTAGCATAATTCATGTTTCTCATTACATCATTCTGTATGCCTACAGATATTTTATTGTGTCCTACAGGAATATTCTATTTTTTTTTCAATTTCAGAATATTAATGAGTACACACGCATGTTTTGCTTATGTACTTCCTACTGGGATATTATTTAGTCTTTCCTACCTTCCTTTGCTTTCTATGCTTAGGGAAGGAGTATATATTAAATGATATAAACTTTTTTCCAACGACATAATTTTATGTATTAGGTACAGTATGTATATTTGATGTTAGGGCTACAGTGCAGAAAAAGTGTGAATGTTATAATCTCATAGATGGAAATATACTTTTGTGTGTGTGTATGAACTTCCTGCTTACAGGCTGAGAGTTCTCAAAAAACAAACACAAATAAGGAGCCACAACCATAAGAGAGATGTGAAACTCCTGAGTAGGTTTAGAGCTCAACTTATTTTTTCCTTTTTATTTTTTTCTTATATGTATTCATTTTTATTATTTTTTTATTATTTTTACTAAATCAAAACGGTGTAAATTGATGCATTTATGGGGTTCAGTGTACTGATTTGAGATACAATGTGAAATGCTTACACTGGACTGATTAGCACACCCATTGCAATTATACTTTTTTTATAATAGTTTTGAAATGCTCCATTGCATCAAGTACATTAGGTGAGGTACACCCAAATACCCTCCCTACTGCTGTCTCCCCTCTCCCATCTCTGATCTCTCCTCCTCCCTTTTACTTTTCTACTATATTTATATTTTACCATTCGTATGAATGTGTAGGTGATTACATATTGATTTCATAGTACTATTGAGCACATTGGATACCATTTTTGCCATTCTTGAGATACTTCACTAAGAATATACCCCAGCTCCATTCAGGTAAGCATTAAAGATGTGAAGTCTCCATCTTTTTTAATGACTGCATAGTATTCCAGGGTGTACATATACCACAATGTGTTAATCCATTCATGGGTCAATGGGCACTTGGGCTGTTTCCAAACCTTAGCAATTATTAATTGGGCTGCAATAAATATTCTGGTGCAAATGTCTTTGTTGTAAAATGATTTTTAAACATCTAGGTATATACCTAGTAGAAGAAATGCAGGAAGAAACAGCAGGTCTACATTTGGTTCCTTAATTATTCTCAAAAATTCTTCCAGAAAGGACCTATTTTCTTGCATTCCCACCAGCAATGTAGGAGTGTTACCTTCTCTCCACATCCACACCAACATCTGTAGTTTGGAGATTTTGTTATGTGGGCTAATCTTACTGGAGTTAGATGATATCTCAAAGTGGTTTTGATTTGCATTTCTCTGATGATTAAGGATGATGAGCATTTTTCAATGTGTTTGTAGACCATGAACCTTCTTCATCAGAGAAGCTCCTGTTCAAGTCTCTTGCTCTCATAGAAATGGTGTTATTTGTTCTTTTCTTATTGATTAGTTTGAGTTCCCTGTGTTTTCTAGTTATAAGACCTTTGTTGGAAGCATAACCTGCAAAAATCTTCTTTTAATTATGAAAGCTGTCCATTTCACTTACTGTGCTTTTGGCTGTTCAAAGGCTTTTTAGTTTGATCAGACTCCAGTAATGAATTTTTGGTGTTTCTTCTATTTCCCGGGGGTTCCTCCACATAAAATATTCTCCCAGACTGATTTCTTGAAGTGTTTTCCCTGCCCTCTCTTCTAGTATTTTCATGTTTTCATGTTTTAAGTTTAAATATTTTATCCAGTGAGAATCAATTTTTGTTAATGGTTTATGGGTTTGTTAATGGTTAATGGGTTTCCGGGTTCAGTCTTCAGTTCACCAGCCAGTTCACCCAGCACCATTTGTTAAATAGGGAATGTTTCCTCCAATTTATGTTTTTGACAGGCTTATCAAAGATAAAATGATGATAAACAGCTGGGTTCATCTCTTTGTCCTCTATTCTGTCAAAGAAATAGACATCTCTGTTTTTGTGCCAGGATCATGCTGTTTTGATCACTATAGATTTACAGTATGGCTTGAAGTCTGGTAATGTGATATCTCCTGATTTGTTTTTATTTCTGAGTAATGTTTGGGTATTCTAGGTTTTTTCACATTTTATACCAAATAATTGAAATCTAATATAAATTGAAGCACTATTTTTTCAATATCTATAAATTATGACAATGGTGCTTTAATATGGAAATGAAATCCGTAGATTGCTATGCTATTCAGACATTAAAAAAAAAAAAATGGAGACTTTATATCCTTTGTATTAACCTGTAGGGAAGTGGAAGATATTATTCTTAGTAAAGCATCACAAGAATGGAGAAGCATGAATCCTATGCACTCAATTTTGATATGAGGAAATTGATGACAATTAAGGTCACGGTGGTGGTAGGGGAAGGGGAGAGCAGAGAGAGAAAGAAGGAGGGAGGGGTGGGGAAAGGAAGAGAAGAGATAGGAAAGGAGGGAGGGGGTTGGGGCCTTGGTGTGTGCCACACCTTTTGGGGGCAAGACACGATTGCAAGAGGGACTTTACCTAACAAATGCAGTCAGTATAACCTGGCTTACTGTACCTTCAATGAATCCCCAACAATACAATAAATAAATGAATAAATAAATAAATAAATAAATAAATAATATGTAGATTTCTTTGAGTAATAAGGATGTTTTGACAATGTTGATTCTTCCCAGCCATGAGCATGGTATGTTTTTCCATTCATTAACATCATCAGCTATTTCTTTTCTCAGAGTTTCATAGTTCTCTTTATAGAAATCATTCACTTTATTTTTTAAGAAAAATTCTCAGATATTTTATCTTCTTTGGCACTACTATTAAAGGAATAGAGACATTCCTTTATATTATATTTCAGCTCAACTATTGTTGGTATATATGAAAGCTACTGATTTGTAAGTATTGGTTTTGTATCCTGAGATATTTCTGTATTCATTGATCACTTCTGAGAGTTTTGTAGCTGAGTCCTTAGGTTTTTTCAGTTATAGGATTATATCATCTGCAAAGAGTGAGAGTTTGATCTCCTCTGACCTTATTTGGATACCTTTGTTTGCCTGCTCTTGCCTAACTGCAATGGCTAAGACTTTTATTACTATGCTGAATAGCAGTGGAGACAACAAGAATCCTTGACTACTTCCTGATCTGAGGGGAAATGTTTTCAATTTTACTCAATTCAGTATGATATTTGCTGTGGGTTTGCTATAGTTGGCCTCTATCAGTTTAAGAAATGTCCCTTCTATGCCTATGTTCTTTCTTTTTCATGTAAGAATGATGGGTATTAGCAATCCTTTTTTCATCAATTGAGAGAATCACATGGTCTTTGTTTCTTTATTTTATTTATGTGATGTATAATTTTTATACATTTGCATATGTTGAACCAACCCTGTAACCCTGGAATAAAACCAACTTGATCGTGCTATTTAATTTTTTAAATATACCTCATCTCATTTACCTAATTATTGTGTTAAGACATTTATACTTGCCACCCAAGAATAGAGTATTTTGTAATATTCATTAAGTATTTTTTGAATTTCTGTGAAGTCTGTGGTTATCTCCTCTCTGTCATTTCTGATTGATGAAATTAGAGATTTTACTCTTTTATTTTAGGTTAGGTTAGCCAAGGATCTATTTTATTGACTTAAAAAAAAAAAAAAAAACTTTTTGATTCATTGATCCGTTGTATAACTCTTTTATTTTTGATTTCATTTAATTCTACTCTAATTTTAGTTATTTCTTTTCTTCTGGTGGGTTTGATGTGGAATATTCTTCCTTTTCCAGTTCTTAAGGTGTCCCATTAAGTTGTTGATTTTCTCTCTTTCCATTCTCTTGAGGAAGGCTTGCAGTGCTATAAATTTCCATCTTAAGACTGCCTTTGCAGCATCCCAGAGGCTCTGGAATTTCGTGTCTTCATTATCGTTTTTCTCCAAAAATTTGGTAATTTCTTTCTTAATCTCATCTATGATGCAGCTATCATTTAGTATAAGATTATTTAGTTTCCATGTCTTTGTGTGAGTTTGCAGACTCCTGTTGTTACTGAGTTCAACTTTTATTCCATGATAGTCTGAGAATATACAAGGAATAATTTATATTTCTTTCAAAATTTTCTGAGGTTAACCTAGTGATCTAAGATGTGATCAATTTTGGAGGATGTTCCATGCACTGATGAGAAGGATGTGTATTCAGCTTTGTTAGGAGAAAATGTTCTGTATATATCATTTCAATCCAATTGTTGAATGGTTAATTTTAAGTCTAAAATTTATTTGCTTAGTTTTTATTGGAGGATATATGCAACACAGCCCAAGGGGTGTTAAAATCTCTGGCTATTATAGTGCTGGAGGAAATCAAGTTGCTCATGTCAGTTAGAGTCTTTATTATAAACTGAGGAGCATTCTGGTTGGATGCATAAATAATAATTCAAATCTCATCATGTTGAGGGTTTCCCTTAACAAATGTGAAGTGACCATACTTATTGTTCCTCACTTTTGTTGGTTTAAAGCCTATTGTATCTGTGAATAAAATTGCAACACCTGCTTTTTTCTGATTGCCATTTGCCTGAATTATAGACGACTATCCCATCACCATGAGTTTATGTTTGTCTTTTAATGTAAGATGAGATTCTTGTATGCAGCAGATATCTGGTCTGAGTTTTTGTATATAGTCAGCCAACCCTCCATATAGGGCAATTTAAGTCATTCAAATTAATTGAGAATATTGATAAGCCTGGTATTATTTTGGGTGTTGAATTTTTTAAAATTCCAGTGGACATTTTTAATACTTTCACCACTGTGGAAGTTGGATTTTGATCAAAATTTTCTGGTTGAGTTTACTTGGGTGGTAAAGTGTTTTGGTTGTCATTGTGGAGGATGAGTCTGAGAATATCCTGGAGATGTGGTTCAGTTATTGCAAATTTCTTCAGCATGTGAGTATCATTAAAGTATTTAATTTCTCCATCATAAATGAAACTCAGTTTACCTGGATACAGGATCCTGGATTGAAAATTGTTTTGGTTAGGAGGTTGAAGGTAGGTGACCATCCTCTTCAAGCTTGAAATGTTTCAGCAGAGAGATCTGTAGTCATTCTAACATTCTTCCCCTTGTAGGTTATGGGTTTTTTACATCTGGCTGCTTGTAGAATATTCTTTATATTAACGTTGGTGAAGTTAATTATTGTGCCTTCGAGATGTCTTATTTGGATTGAGTCTTGCTGGGGTTCTGAAACTGTCTGCTATCAGAATTTCAGAATCTCTTGGCAAGTCTGGGAAGTTCTCCTTCATTATCTCATGAAGAAGAGCCTCTGAGCATTTTGAAGCAACCTCGTCACCTTCAGGAATTCCTATAAGGCAAGTATTATTTTTCTTTGAATTATCCCAGAGCTCTCCATTTTTGCTCTCCACTTCTCTTCCTCTTTGAGCATTTGCGAGTGTTCAAGAGCTTTGTATTCAATGTCAGAAACCTTTTCTTCTGCTTGCTCCATTCTGTTACTGAGATATTCTACTGTATTTGTCATATCTTGGGAGGCTGCAACTTCCTTTCTCAAGGTGTCAAAATCTTTGATGATTTTGTCTTTGAATTGATTGACTACTTGAGACAACTTTTTAATTATTTCTAGAATTTCTTTTTGTTTTATTAAGTCATTTGCACATAGATCAAAAATATATTTATGCCATTATGGGATTCAATGTGTTGATTATCTGTACACATTGGAGGGCCTACATGCTACAAATCAACATAGCCTTCACCTCATTTACCCAATTACAGCATTAAGGCATTTGTGTTCTACACCTTATATATCCAACTTTTACTTTTAATATATTCCATAGGTGTATATTGCAAGGTCCCCCTCCCACTCCCCTTCCTTCCTTCATTCTAGTCTATAGATGTGTTTCACTTTTCATATGGAAGTGTGAGTGATTATAAATTGGGTTCACAGTAGCACTGAGTACATTGGATTTTTTTTTCCATTTTTGATATTCTTTACTAAGAGGAATATTTTCCAACTTCATCAATGTAAACATAAAAGAGGTAAAGTCACCATTTTTTTCAATTCTGCATAGTATTCCATGGTATACATATAACATAATTTGTTAAACCATTCATGAGTCGATTGGCACTTGGTCTTCTTCCATGACTTGGCAATTATGAATTGAGCTGCAATAAACAATCTGGTGCAAATATATTTATTGCCAAATGATTTTTGGTCCTTTGGATATATACTTAGAAGAGGAATTGCAGGATAAAGCTGCAGGTCTACATTTAGATACCTGAGTGTTCTCCAAACTTTCTTCCAAAAGGAACATACTAGCTTGCATTCCCACCAGAAGTGCAGAAGTGTTCCCTTTTCTCCACATCCACGCCTACATCTATAGTTTTGGGATTTTATGATGTGGGTTACTTTTATTAAAGTTAGATAGTATCTCAGAGTAGTTTTGGCTTGAATTTCTCTTATTATTAAAGATGATGAGCATTTTGCAAATGTCTGTAGAACATGCACACCTGTCTTCTTCAGAGGAGATTCTGTTCATGTCTCTTGCCCACAATGAAATGGGATTACATTTTTTTTTTAAAAATTCGTTATTAATGAGTTTGGGTTCTCTGTGGATTCTGATTATTAGATCTTTCTCAGAAATATAACTTGCAAAATTCCTCTCCAAGTCTGAGGGCTGGCTATTTGCTTTACTTAGTATGTTCTTGGCAGTGCAGAAGCTTTTTAATTTAATAAGATCCCAGTAATGTGTTTTTCATGTTGCTTCAATTTCTTGGGGTGTCTTCCTCATGAAGTATTCTCCTAGGTCATTTTTTTCAAGCATTTTCCCTGCACTCTAAATAATTTTTATTGTTTTATGCCTTAAGTTTATGTCCTTTAACCAGTGAGAGTCAATTTTTGTTAGAGGAGAAAAGTGTGCTTCCAGTTTCAGTCTTCTACAGTTCACCAGGCACTTCACTCACCATCATTTGTTGAATAGGGAATCTTTCCCCCAATTTATATTTTTTATAAGCTTATCAAAAATAAAATGATGATATATGTCTGGGTTCACTTCTTGGTCTTCAATTCTGTTCCATACATCTACATCTCTATTTTTGTTCCAGTACCATGCTGTTTTTTATATTAATTATAGTTTAGTCTGTAGTCTGGAAGCATAATTCTTCCCAATTTGTTTTTATTTCTGAGTAATGTCTTGGCTATTCGAGGTTTTTTCTGTTTCTATATAAAACGAAGTACTAATTTTTACAGGTCTTTAAAGTATGACAGAGATGCTTTAATAGGGATCACATTAAATCTGTAGATTGTTTTAGGTAGTATAGACATTTTAACAATATTGATTCTTCCAAGCCATGAGCATGGTATATTTTTACATTGGTTAACATCTTCAGGTATTTCTTTTCTCAGAGTTTCATAGTTCTCTTTATAGAGATCTTACACGTCCTTAGTTAGATATGCTCCCAGATATTTCATCTTCTTTGGCACTATCGTAAAGGTAATAGAGTCCTTGATTGTATTTTCCCATTGACTATTGTTTGTGTATATAAATGCTACATATTTTTGAGTGTTAATTTTGTATCCTGAGACGTTGCTGTATTGCTTGATCATTTCTAGGAGTTTTGTAGTTAGTTCCCTGGGGGTTTCAGGCTACACAATCATGTCTTCTATGAAGAGTGACAGTATGATCTCCTCTGATCCTATTTGAATCCCCTTGATTGCCTTCTCTTGCCTGATTGCAGTGGCTATGACTTCCATTACAATGTGAATTGTTCTGATCAAGAAAGGATGCTGGATATTGTCAAAAGCTTTTTCTGGCTCAATTGAGAGAATCATATGGTCTTTTTTAAAATTTATTTATGTGATGTATTGTATTTATGGATTTATGTATATTGAACCATTCTTGAGATCCTGGGATGAAACACACCTGGTCGTGATGTATAAGTTGTTTGATGTGTTGTTGAATTCTGTTCGCTGGGATCTTATTGAATATTTGAGCATCAATATTCATTAGAGATACTGGTCTATAATTTTCTTTTCATTTTGGGTCTTTTCCTGGTTTGGGGATCAGAGTGATATTTGCTTCATAGAAAGTGTTGGGAAGCATTCCTTCTTTTTCTACGTTTTGGAAAAGATTAAGTAATATAGGTGGTAGTTCCTCTTTACAGGTTTTGTAGAATTCCGATGTGAAGCTATCTGGTCCTGGGCTTTTCTTTTTGGGGAGATTTCTTATAGTTGATGCTATTTCAGAGCTTGTTATAGGCTTGTTCAACATTTCCATTTCTTTCTGGCTAAGTCTAGGAGGGTGGCATGTTCCCAAGTATTGATCTACTTCCTTCAGATTTTCATACTTCTGAGAATAGAATTTTATACAATATTCATTAAGGATTTGTTGCATTTCTGAGGAGTCTGTTGTTAGGTTAGCTATAGGTTTATCTATTTTATTGACCTTTTCAGAAAACAAACTCTTTGATTGGTTGATCTGTTGTATAATTCTTTTATTTTTAATTTTACTTAGTTCTGCTCTAATTTTATTTACTTATTTTCTTCTGCTGGCTTTCTGGTTGGAATGTTCTTCCTTTTCCAGTTGCTTGAAGTCTCCCATTAAGTTGTTGACTTCCTTTCTTTCTGTTCTCTTGAAGAAGGCTTGCAATGCTATAAATTTCCCTCTAAGGACTGCCTTTGCAGTATCTCAGAGGTTCTGATAGTTTATCTCTTCATTATTGTTTTGTTCTAAAATTTTGGTAATTTCCTTTTTAATCTCATCTATGATCCAGCTATCATTCAGCATGAGATTATTTTGTTTCCTTGTTTTTGTATACATATGCAGATTCTTCTTGTTACTGAGTTCAACTGTATTCCATGATGGTCCAAGAAAATACCAGGAATAATTTCTATTCTTTTAAATTTGAGGTTAGACTTGTGACCTCAGATGTGATCAAATTTATAGTATGTTTCATGGGCTGATGAGAAGAATGTGTATTCAGTTTTGTTAGGATGAAATGTTCTGTATATGTCTGTTAGATGCAAATATTGAATGGTTAAGTTGAATTCTAAAATCTATTTGCTTAGCTTCTTTTTGAAGGATCTGTCCAACACTGCCAAAAGTGTGTTAAAATCTCTGACAATTATGAGTTGGAAGAAATCAAGTTGCTCATGTACGTTAGAGTCTCTCTTATAAATTGAGGCACATTTTGGTTGGGTGCATGAATGTTGATAATACAAATCTCATCATGTTGAGTGTTGCCCTTAACAAATATGAAGTGACCATTCTTATATTTCCTTACATTGGTTGGTTTAAATCTTATTGTATCTGCACATAAAATTTTAACACGTGGCGGAGCATGATGGCGGACAGGACAGATGTGTAGCCCACCTCTCCTGAGCCATGAGGAGAGAGGAAAGGGTGTCTGGACCTTCCCCGACTGTGGATTTTTGATGTGGACGGACAGCTGGAGATGCTCAGTGAAGTAGTGAACTGCTATATCTGAGGGGTAATTTAAAACCACAGACTCTGTTGTAGAGATTCTTCCCTGCCTGGCCAAGCAGCCAGCAGGTCCCTCCCTTACTGAGGGCAGCAGCTTGCAAATGCTGATAAAACCCAATTAACAAATATTTATTCTTGAACCGAGAGAGGCATCCAAAAGGAGAGCCACTCAAAACCATGGGGAACCGGGTGACCTCTTGGGCAATAGAAGGGAAGAGAGCTGCATGGGAAACAGACATTTTCCACTATTTAAGCATGGGCGCCCTCCCCTAGACCAGCAGGGATTGAGTAAGACCACAGCATTCCTAATTAAGAAGGCTGGAGGAGGTTGGCGGTTCAGGCGGTGCTGGGAACTGGCTGGTCCCAATCGAAAAGGGAAACTCTGAACCATAAAACTTAGAATAAAGTCCCCGAGTTCTCCTGCCGCACTAACCAGCTCCTGCAGGGCAGCCACACGCTCCCGCTGCACCAGCCGTGCAAGCCGGCTCCCGCCATAGCTGGAACCCAGCAGGACCCCCCCACCAAGCCAATTATGGTCGCCAGCTTGCAGGAGAACCTAGGAGCAGAGTGGAAAGTTTGTAGAAGCGTGGACTCCAGCACTCAGTGGGAAGGTCGGTCGCGAGTGCTGTCTGGAGCAAAATAGATGAGGTTACACATTTCTTGGGTGACAAACTTTTACAGAAAATCCAAAATGGTGATGGGCTATGGAAGGTGGTTACCATGGTAACAGTATAAACTGTGAATCAGGTACAAGCCTGTGAACCACACACAGCACCACCTGGTGTCCAGAAATTGTATTGCAGTATGATTATATTCCTACAAAATCTGAAGCTTACATCATACATATAGAAGTATATTTCTACATACAAGAACAACTGTTTTGTAGATGTTGCCTTTTTTTATGTTTGTTTTTTTCTTTTTTTTTTCTTTTTTTTGTTTTGTTTTGTTTGTTTGTTTTGATCTTTTGCTCTGTTTTTTCCTCACCATTTACTTGCAGGACCTTTTGTTAATTTTTTATTATTACTTTTTAAATAAATATATATTTTTTATTTCTATTTTTTCTAATTTTAATTTCTTCTTTCTTCTCTTTTAAATTTTCTACAAACACCACTTTTTATCTTTTTTAAAATTATTTCACATCTATCACTATTTTTATTGCAGTTGTTTGTACGTTGCTGATGTCATGGGTGTTGTCTGTATGTCTATGTGACTCCATCTGTTTCTGTATCTATGGGCTAATGTGTCTGGTAGCTATTGTATCTGTCTATTTACTCATTTGCTCACAATGAGCTTGGTGTTCCAACTTGCAAACTTGAGCTCCCAGCACTCCTTTCCACTCTCACTCTGAGGTTTGGAGGACTGCCCCCCAGGAGTCCAGATTCTGGGGTCACTGGTCAAGAGGTATAGACAGGACCTGGACTGCAGCTGAACAGTGCTAATTCTACAGCACAGGAGTGAGGAGATGACGGTCGACTAAGAAGGAATCACGAAGGAGCAGTGGTGAACCGAGGTGCAGCGCAGCAGCTGTCTTTAGCAATAAAAAGGCCCACTCTGAGATATACTGTAGCCACTCCTCCTCTTTCCCTGGGAAATCAGATGAGGCGGGCATTTTCTCAGATGGCAACCACCATGGATCAGACCTGGGACTGAAACACAGGCCCATGAGTAAAGGGTTTTCCAGAAGTGGTACTGGCTTGGGTGGAACTCGGGGACTAGAAAACGCACTCCCAGAGCAGGGAAACTCCCAGGGGGTCGCTGATCCAAAAGACTGCTCCAGTGAACCTAAGACGCACCTGGCTTTCAGGGGATTATCAGCCTATAGACAAAGGAGGCCAATAGGCTACAGCTAACATCTAACTGTGCTGCAAATACAAACCCATAGAGGTAAAGACAGGGCCAGAGGCACAGGTTCTGGGAACTTAAATCAGCATCTGTTCTGCAGAGGAAATCAGTAGGGGCTCTGCAGAGTCAGAAACAAACTCCCAAGGGTATTTCCATTCAGCCAGTAACATAAATTAAGGGTGGGGCTGGAACTGAGTGAACACCCCCAGACCCCATCAAGTGCCTGAGCTTGACAGGCCTCACCAGCCCCTATTGGATAGAGGGCAAAAGCAGTGGCTTGGACGAGAAGACACAGACTTCCCTGAAATTTAGGCAGGTGCAAACCTCTGGAGTATCTGCTCACTGCAGACAACTGACTGGGTCACAGCCTTGTGGGGCCAGCAGTGACTGAGTGCGACAAAGCTGGAAGGGGGGGGAAGGAGGCATCAACCTTCCCAGACTGATCTATTATCTGGGTGACTCCTCTGGATTCTAGAAAGCACAGGAGCAAGCCATACTAGACCAGTCACCAGACCCCTGTGATCGAGTACCCAGGGACCTCTTAAACTCACCAACCTGATACAGGTGCTGATTGAGACAATTGATTTGGACTTTTTGAACTGAGCCAATCACCTGAGGACTATTAAGGTGATTCCCTGGGTGTGTGGCTGTAGGAAAGTTTGATTCTCCTTTTTAAATTATTGCCTGTGGTGGGTGGGGAGACTTAATTGCTGGCATTTCTCCACAGCTGAGACTTCAAGCCAGAATAACTGATTCACAAGGGTCAAATACAAACCAGCTAAAAACAAAACAGAACCACTTAGCCCCAATAACCAAAGAAGGCATCAGTTACTCAGGCCACAGTACTGTACAGGTCCTCAACAAAACTCCAGGAAAAAAAAATCAAAGGGAGTAAAATAATCATGGGGCAGAATCAGCGGAAAAACTCTGGTAACATGAATAACCAGAATAGATCAACCCCCCTACAATGAAAGATACGGTAGATGTAATTGAAGATTCCATTCACAAACAAGTGGCTGAGATGTCAGAAATAAAATTCAGAATTTGAATGGCAAACAAGGTTAATAAAATGGAATTAGGAATTTGAGGAGAAATTCAAAAGTTGAATCAACAATTTAACGAATTTAAAGACAAAACCACCAAAGACTTAGACACACTGAAGCAAGAATTTGCATCCCTCAAAGATATAAAAAATACAGTAGAATGCCTCAGCAACAGAATGGAGCAAGCAGAAGAAAGGATTCTGACATTGAAGGTAAAGCCTTTGAACGCTCCCAAGCTCTCAAAGAGGAAGAGAAATGGAGAGCAAAAACAGATAATTCTCTCAGAGATCTCTCAGATAATTCAAAAAAGACCAACATATGAGTAATTGGGATTCCGGAAAATGAAGAAGTGACCACAATGGGCACAGAAGACCTTCTGCATGAAATTATGAAAGAAA
>CAUYPK010163450.1:0-21972 GCA_963574355.1 Loris lydekkerianus
GGGAGGGCGATTGGTGGTATTACACCTATAGTGCATCTTAGAAGGGTACATGTGAAACTTAGTAAATGTAGAATATAAATGTGTTAACACAATAACTAAGAAAATGCCAGGAAGGCTATGTTAACCAGTGTGATGAAAATACGTCAAATGGTCTATAAAACCAGTGTATGGTGCCCCATGATTGCATTAATGTACACAGCTATGATTTAATAATAAAAAAACTAAAAAAAAAAAAACTAAAAAAGGAAAAACATTTTGAAATTAAAAAAATAGACTCTACTTCATAGTGTAAAGAAATTTATGCCTTTTAAAATAACTAGCTTCGTCTTTCTTTTATATAGCCAGAAGAATTTCTGTGATTATAGTTCTGGGCTTTTTAAATGTACATGTGTTAAAATTATTAATTTTAGGAGCCAGGTGCAGTGGATCACACCTTTAATCCCAGGACTTTGGGAGGCTGAGGCGGGTGGATTGCTTGAGCTCATGAGTTCAAGACCAGTCTGAGCAAGAGTGAGACCATATCTCTAAAAAACAGCTGGAAGATGTGGGAGGTGCCTGTAGTCCCACTACTTGGGAGGCTGAGGTAACAGGATCACTTGAGTCCCAGAGTTTGAGATTGCTGTGAGTTATAATGCCACAGCACTCTACCTAGGCAAGAAAGTGAAACTCTACATCAAAAACAAAACAAAACAAAACAAAAATCAACTATTAATTTTAGTAAGACCAACTTTAAATCTTATTTCAGAATTAAAGGAAAAATCCAAGTTTATTACAAAAAATTTGTGGAATTTCTTCCATTAGGTTGAATTAATTTCTATTAGTGCATAAATAAATACTGAAGCATGGTGAAGCTATTAACTTGCTATTTCATAAAGTAGAAAACCTAACCACATCATGACTTTTTAAATTGTAAGACAAATTAAAAAAAAAAAAAAGAGTTTAAGGTTAAGCTGCAACTTTATGAAAGTTACTTTGAAAGTAGTTTTTATTAAAATAATCCTTTTCTTCACTGTATTAACATTCTCCAGATGCAATGCCTTTCTACTTCTTACAATGTTGGCAAATCTGTTTAACAGTTTGTTTCCAATTATGATAGTAAAAGCTAGAAATGGACAAGAATGAGCAGCTCCAGTAGTAGAAGTTACTCAGTTTAATAGGGAAGTTAAGAAAAATGTATGTGAACAAGGCTATTAGGTGACAAAATAGTTTTCTCTTTTAAATTCACATACAATTTTTTAAACCATGAATTTTATACCCTTTATCATTTGGTATACAGAATCTGTATCAGAGAAAGCTGACTTGTAGGTATTTTAAGTTTATTATATGAAATTCATTTTAAGGTGTAACTAAAACAGGAAGTGCCCTCCAGGATTACAAATAAGTCACTATAAAATCTCTATCATAATATAAAAAAGTATAAAATATTTAAACAGACTAAACTAAATTGTAAAAAAAAAAAAAAATACAGGTGTTCAACTCCTATAGATTCAGCTGAATGCTTTCAAAAACAAAAGATCATTTTATTTATTTATTTATTTATTTATTTACATAATCTTACTATGTCATCCTTGGTAGAGTGCTGTGGTGTAACAGCTCACAGCAACCTCAAATGCTTCGGCTTAAGCGATTCTCTTGCCTCAGCCTCCCAAGTCGCTGAGACTATAGGTGCCTGCCACAATGCCCGGCGATTTTTTTGTTGCAGTTGTCATTGTTGTTTAGCAGGCCTGGGCTGGGTTCCAATACACCGGCCTCCGTGTATGTGGCCGGCGCCCTAACCACTGTGCTACAGGTGCTGAGCCCAAAAAATCATTTTAATATAAATAAGTAGGCTAAAAGTAAAGAGATTAAGAAATGTATACCATGAAAACAAAAACAAAGCTGAAGTAGCTATATTCATGTTTAACAAAGTAGACTTAAGGACAAGGAAGATTTTCAAGGGTAAAGAGGGACATTACATTAAGGACAAAAAGGTCAATTCTCCAAGATATAAATGTGTATGTGCCTAACAAGAGTTTCACAATACATGTGGCAAAAACTGGTATAGATCTGAAAGGAGAAACAGAGAAATTCACAATTATAATTGGAGATTTCATTAACCCCTTCTCAAACTGGTAGAGCAAGCAGGCAGAAAATCCCTAAGGATAAAGATGAGCTGAGCAGTAGCATCAACCCACTCGACCCCCCTGACAGTCATAGAACAAGCCATCCAACACTATCCATTCCCTTCAGGCTTTTCAGGAGCTTGGTTTATTAAAGTCTTATTAGGACTGAGAATATATATATATATATATATATTTGGAGACAGAGTCTCTGTCGCTCTGAGTAGAGTGCCATGGCAACTCACAGCAATCTCAAACTCTTGGCCTCAAGTGATCCTCTTGCCTCAGCTTCCCAAGTAGCTGGGACTATAGCATGCCCGGATAGTTTTTCTATTTTTTTAGTAGAGAGGAGTCTCGCTCTTACTCAAGTTGGCTTTTAACTTTTTTTTTTTTTTTTTTTTGTAGAGACAGAGTCTCATTTTATCACCCTCGATAGAGTGCTGTGGTGTCACACAGCTCACAGCAACCTCCAACTCCTGGGCCTAGGCAATTCTCTTGCCTCAGCCTCCTGAGTAGCTGGTACTACAGGCACCCACCACAACGCCCGGCTATTTTTTTGTTGCAGTTTTGCCAGGGCTGGTTTTGAACCTGCCACCCCTGGTATATGGGGCTGGCGCCCTACCCACTGAGCCACCAGTGCCGCCTGGTCTTGGAACTCTTGAGTTCAAGTGATCTACCTGTCTTGGCCTTCCAGAGTGCTAGGATTACAGGCGTTGAGTCACTGTACCCAGCAGAGAGAGAGAGCTTTTTGATTTAAGCTGTGGTAAAAACATAAAATTTACCATCTTAACCATTTTTGAGTAGTATTCAGTAGTTATACTGAGGTATATTCACTGCCACAAACAGATCTCCAGAATCTCATCTGGCATTAAGCAACAACTCTTCCCCCCCTCCCCCAGCCTCTGGTAACCACCAATTCTACTCTCTGTTTCTATGAATTTGACTACTGTAGAGCCCTGATTTAAGTGGAATCATATAGTCTTTGTCACATTGTGACTAATTTCATTTCAAAGTTCATACATGTTGTAACAAGTGACATTTCCTTCCTTTTTAAGGATGGATAATATTCCATTTTATATATATATATATACACACACATGTATGTTATATATACACACATAGGCACCACATTTTGTTTGTTCACTCATCAATGAACAGTTCGGCTGTTTCTACCTCTTAGCTACTGCTGCAATAATAAATATCGCTTTAAGACCCTATTTTCAATTCTTTTGAATATAGTCCTGAATTGCTTAATAATACGTATTAAAAAAGGCATTAGGATGGGTGGCGCCTGTGGCTCAGTGAGTAGGGTGCCAGCCCCATACGCCAAGGCTGGCGGGTTCAAACCCAGCCCGGGCCAAACTGCAACAACAACAACAACAACAAAATAGCCGGGCGTTGTGGCGGGCGCCTGTAGTCCCGCTCAGGAGGCTGAGGCAAGAGAATTGCATAAGCCCAAGAGTTAGAGGTTGCTGTGAGCTGTGACACCATGGCACTCTACCTGAGGGTGGTACAGTGAGACTCTGTCTCTAAAAAAAAAAAAAAAAAAAAAAAAGGCATTAGGTGATTTCAAAGTTGTGCAAACATTATACAGCATACTTACACAAACCTAGATGGTATAGCTTACATAAACTTATACAGCCTGTTACTGTACTGAATACTGTAGGCAAATCTACTACAATGGTAAGTATTTGTGTACCCAAACACATCTAAAGGTAGAAAAGGTACAGTAAAAATATATTATATACTTATGAGACTGCTGTCAGATACAGGGCCCACCAGTGATCAAGACATCATTATATAGTATGCGATTGTATACCCAGGAGTAGGACTGCTGGATCATGTGGTAGTTCTATTTTTAATTTCCCAAGTACCTACGTATTGCTCTCCATAGCAAATGTACCATTTTATAACTCTACCTATAGTGTAAAAGGGTTCCAATTTTTTCATATCCTCGCCAACACTTATTTTCTATTTTTTGTGTTTTTGGTTTTTTTTTAAACAGTAGCCATCCCAATGGATATGAGGTGGTATGGTGCTGTGGTTTTGATTTGGATTTTTCTGATGATTAGTGTCCTTAAGCATCTTTTCATATGTTTCTCAAGCATTTCTGAGATAAGCTTTTTCCTTTTTAAAGAGAAAAGGTTTTACTCTGCTGCCCAGGTTGGAGTGCAGAAGTGGCAGGAACATAGCTCACTGCAGCCTCAAACTTCTGGGCTCAAGAAATCCTTCTGTTGGCTCGGCACCTGTAGCTCAGGGGTTAAGGGCGCCAGCCACATACACCGGAGCTGGTCGGTTGTAATCTAGCCTGGGCCCGCCAAACAACAATAACAACTACAACAAAAAAAACCAGCCAAGCATTGTGCTAGGTGCCTGTAGTCCTAGCTACTTGGGAGGGTGCAGCAAGAGAATCACTTAAGTCCAAGAGTTTGAGGTTGTGTGAGCTGTGATGCCACGGTACTTTACCCAGGGCAACAGTGAGACTCTGTCTCAAAAGAAAAACAAACAAACAAACAAACAACAACAACAAACAACAACAACAACAAACAACCAAAAAGATATCTTCCTGCCTCAGCTTTCCAAAGTTCTGGGATTACAGACAGGCATGAGCCATTGCACCCAGCTAGATAACATCTTTTGACCCAGCTAGGAAGAACTTGGTTTAATTTTGTCCTTGAATGTGTGTTAGATTTCAAAGGGGTCTGGAAAAGTTAGGCATTTTAAATCTAGGGCAGTTTCTCATATCAGAAAGTATATGACACATTTTCCATCTTTAAACATATTCCCTGAAACATATTCCATCTTTAAAAAGAAAAATGGTGGCCTTAAAGAAAGAATACAGTTACCCTGAAGAGAATATATTATCCCTATGTTGAGAGGATCCTGTTGGTTGATGGTGTTGTTGAGTTCTTATATACCAGTGGTCCTCAACCTATGGATCACAATCCCTTTGTGACAATGAAAACACATCCTGCATATAGATATTTACATTATGGTTCATAACAGTAACAAAATTACATTTATGAAGTAGCAATGAAAATAATTTTATGGTTGGGGGTCACCACAATATGAGGAACTGTATTAAAGGGTTGCAGCATTAGGAGGTATTAGGAAGATTGAGAACCACCGTTTTATACCCTTGTTGATTTTTTTTTTTTTTTTTTTGAGACAGAGTCTCACTTTGTCGCCCTCAGTAGGGTGCCATGGCGTCACAGCTCACAGCAACCTCAAACTCTTGGGCTTAAGTGATTCTCTTGCCTCAGCCTCCCCAGAAGCTGGGACTACAGGCACCTGCTACAACGCCCAGCTGCTGTTTTTTTGTTGCAGTTGTCTTTGCTGGTTAGCTGGCCCAGGCTGAGTTCGAACTCGCCTGCCTCAGTGAATGTGGCTGGCGCTATAACAACTGTGCTATGGGTGCCAAACCCCAAACTTCACTCTTTATAACATGAATGTGTTTTTCCCTACCAAACTGTGGGCTGCAACTATTAGTAGGCTATAAAATCAATTCAGATTTTGACGCGTATTTAAAAAAAATTGTTTAAGGAAAACAAAAAACTAGAAAATATTATAAATATTATAAAGAACTGGATATACTAAGTTCCATTTGTTTCATATACTATATATACTTCATTTTCTACCACAAACTAGTAAACATATACCAATTTATACATGCATCAACACTCTGCACACAGGCATACGTGTATATATTGAGTCATCACATAAGCTCTCTCAGGAAAGCTTCCCGGTCCTGCAGATATTCCAGCCCCCAAAGGGAATGAAACATTCTTTCATCTGCTGTGCCTGTACCATGTTATTTCTTCTATCATTCTTTAATCCCACATTTGTGTTTCCTTCTATTAATAATATAGTACCTGGCACATAATCGGCACTCATGAACACTATTAAAGGAAATGAGTGAACTCATATTTTTGCACTTGCTCAACATGTACCTAACTTAGGGTAGAAGCAATTTTCTTTCCTTCTTTCTTTTTTGGAGACTGAGTCTTGAGGCGTCACCTGGGTAGAGTGCCATGGCATCACAGCTCACTGCAACCTCCAGGTCTTGGGCTCAAGCAATGCTCTTGGTCTCAGTTTTTCTATTTTTAGGAGCAAATTTCTAAAGAGTTAAAACCTTTAACAGTACAACCTAATAAGCTACTCTTTATGAACACTTTCTATGTGGCTATGTATTTTTCCTAGGACTAGGCAAGCATTATCTCATTTAATTCTCAAAACTATTTTAGATATTACCCTTATTTTATAATGCAGACACAGAGAGATTAAATCACTTCCCAAATGTCACACAATAAATGGTAGTGATGAAATTTAAAACTGAAACAATGTGACTCTAGAAAATAAACAATGATAAAATGCTAAAGATTTAGCAGAAAAAGTTAAAAGTTAGTAGAAAATTAGCTTACTTCAAATAAAAGTCTATAATAACATCATTTAAAAATTCTCCTTCATTTAGACAGTGCAGGTCCTCATTAGTAACGGAGATGCCTCCCTTAGCTGGAGGTGGTGGATATACTATCAATCTGTAACAACATAAAGAAACAAGCAAATAAACAAATCTATACAGAGACATATATACAATTGAAACATAATAAAATGGTGAAAGCAATTTAAGAGCACTGCAAATGTAAAGCAAGTCTCTCACTTTTCTACTGGGCCGATGAAGATGGTGTGGCTTTCTCCAGTTTCTTCTTCATCATCAAAAAACTGAAATTCCTGTTTGTTTCTAAGTTGCATTTTAGATTCAAAGGATACCTGAAAAAAAAAATTTAATAAGCAAATTCACAAAGTCAATTGGAAAAATTTTCAATGAAAAGGGTAAGCCTGAGGCAAGATAACTTTTCAATTAAAAAAGATTAAAATAGCCGGATGTTGTGGCAGGTGTCTGTAGTCCCAGCTACTTGAGAGGCTGACGCAAGAGAATAGCTTGAGGTTGCTGTGAGCTGTGGCGCTACAGCACTCTACCGAGGACGACATAGTGAGACTCTGTCTCAAAAAAATAAATAATAAATAAAATAAAAACAAGAAACAGGGCCAGACACAATGGCTCGAGCCCGTAATCCTAACACTCTGTGAGGCAAAGGCAAGAGGTTTGCTTGAAGTCAGCCTGAGCAAGAATAACATCTCACATGTAGTGAGAGAGGCTGAGGCAGGAGATTAGGACTTTGAGGTTGGAATGAGCTGCAATGCCAGTATATCCTAACTAAACAGAACAAAAGTCTATCAAAACGAAAAATAAACTGAAGAAAAAAACAAATAAGAGGCAAAGTGATACTCTATGTATGTAAAATGGTTTTCCAATCTTTCTTTAAGATCTCAACCATCCATATTAAATTAGCTTATGCTACAAAGATTCAGAGAACCTTTCCAAAAACCAAAGTGGTTTTTTTCTCCTAGGAGTAGAGGTCTACCTAAGTTCAACAGCTCAACCATCCATAAGGTGTAGAAGCAGAGGCTCAGGGAACACAGGCCAGGGAGCTTCAGCTATATGAAATGGGATCCTTGGAGAGAACCCTTCCATTGAAACCTGAGTCCATCCCAGGTGCTCTATGGCTTCTGCTGCTTTTTTCTGCCTTTGACACTATCTCTAGTAGCCAACTCTGCAAAAGAAGGAGAATGATTCCTTCTCTTCCCAAACCACTAACTCTGTGAATAGCGCTTCTCTGGTGAGGTCTTGCTCAATGATCACCAAGATTGTGCCTTGAATGGCCATATTTCCAAGTTTGTAGCCAAGTTGAGAGATTTAGTCCTAATATATTAGGCCAGCAAAATTTAGTTGCTGAATTAGGGAACAGAATTTTAAAGTTACATGTGTTTTACTATCTAACATTACAGTAGTACCATGGCCTTGGGTTCAGGGAGTTTCAAAGTCTCCTAAAGACAGGTGGGTGCAGTGGCTCAAGCCTATAATCCTCAAGCACTTGGGAGGCTGAGGTGGGTGGACTGCCCGTGCTCAGGAGTTCTAGACCAGCCTGAGCAATTGTGAGACCCTGTCTCTAAAAAAAAAAAAAGCTGGGTGTTGTGGTAGGCACCTGTAGTTGCAGCTACTCTGGAGGCTGAGGCACAAGAATCTCTTGAGCCCAAGGGTTTGAGGTTGCTGTGAGCTATGACACCACAGCACTCTACTCAGGGTCACAAAGTGAGATGCTGTCTCAAAAACAAAACAAAACAAACAAAAACAAACAAAAAGTTTCCTAAATGCATGAATAACAAGGAATTACTCTAGAATTGGATACGTATTTTGACAGTCAAGGTCAAATAGTTGTGTATTCTTCACTTCCCAAGTTTTCAACCATATAAGCCTGTCTGTATTACATATAAACATACAACACATTGGAGACCAAAATTCCTTCAAACCCAAGACAAACGGTAACAATCAATTTGAATATAGCAATGTGTGTGTGTGTGTGTGTGTGTGTTCGAGCATGGTGTAAAGGAAGAGAGAAAAAAAGATAAAAACTAAAGGTAAGACTGGAGAAGAAGAACAAAAAATACTCCTAAGACCTGCATCACGTACTCTCATTCACACTTACCCACAACTGTTTTGACCCAAGGTCGTTTACAAATCTCATATAAAAGTAATTCTGAAATGGAATTTAATGATTTAACACTGAAACAAGCAGTATTGTAATAAAACATATTTCTCTTTAAAACTATCCATTACTTAAAATTGTTTTAAGACACTTTAAAATATAATTACAGTTTTAGTTTTATTTTCTTTTTGCACACAACTTCCTTTGGTGCTTTCTTCATAGGTTTTTGTACAGGCAACAAGTCTGCTATTGGCTTCTTCAAAGGGGATTTTTGCAAAAAAATTGGAAATATTATTCTTTATACCAATGTCATTAATAATATTTTCAAATATTATATTGAAGTGATGATCGAGGCCATTATGAAAAATTAAAATTATATATTGTTCTTCCAAATCTGAAAAGAAACAAATATAACTATAAGTTTAAAAGAACAAAACAAGTAAATAGATAATGTAAAAAAGAGTAACATCTAATTATTTCTAGGAACCCTGGTATAAACGTCCTCAATAATGTTTGGCATATAGTAAATATACACAATAGATTCTAGAATAAAGACTAGTATTACATGATATGTTACCCAAGTTATTAAGAGAAGGAACCAGGGCATATTACTCTAGCAACAGCTCAAGAACAAAGCTATTCATGATTGTAACTAATTTACTTCATCTAATAAATTCCAAATCTATTTGTAGTCATAAAATACTACATTGGTTAACTTGTTTGTCAAATACAGAAACTGCCAAGTGAACTGACAGTATCTCTAGAAAACTTAACTGCAAAACTGCTGTTCACTAAGGTGCCAACTCTTCCAACTTCAGTGATAACTACTATTTATTCATTATTAAGCTGAATCAGCAATGAATTACTCCTGAAATGTATTTACTTTATTAGCAGGCATACTATGTCATAAATATTAGAGATGAAAGGAAACAAACTACAGAAGAGAATCATACCTGTGTATTATAAAGACTGTACTCTAAAGATTCTATGAACTTGAAAACTCCTATTCAGACTATGTTTCAAGGCTTCAGATGTACGTGGTTTATTTATACTTAATCTTATCAGTTAAAAAAAATCATTTTTCTCAGCTCCACAGTGTTAAAGAGTCTGATCTTTTAAGTTTCCCCCTCCCCAGGGCTTCTGAGTTTTAGTCCACTTCAAAACTTCCTAAATGGGTGAACCTAGGTTTTACCTTCAGCCCTTCCACTTTCTGTGGGTTTTTCCTTATCTGTACGATGGAGGAAGTAATGCCTACTGTACAAGGCAGTGGTAGATAATACAAGGACCGGAGATAACACACAACTAAGGCTTCTATAAAAGTGCACCCACATTCTTCTATTCAACAGACTGTATGTATTATTATAATCTGTTCTACATAACTTACTTGTTAACTTATTTATTCCTTTACCATCATTCCAAACTTTATCCTCCTTATTCATTTGCAGTTTCATGCTCAGCTTTTGATAAACTGCTGGTATGGCCTGAAGAAACACTACTGGTAATTTTCGGACATTACACCATTCACATTTAGTTAGATCAGAGGTATGTAAAATAATATCTACAGGATCACCTTCTGGTTCTGAAGGAAAACAAATGGAAATGGAAAAGGAATCAATTCTTAAGAGCGAATCATGAATGCAGGAAATTGTGGGGAAATATAACTTTAAAGTTAAGCATATATTTATTACTGCTCTGCCAAGAACTTTCATGGGAAATGAAGAAATATCTTTGCAACTACCTTAAAGGAGCATCTACACTTTTCCCATATGAAAAAGGGGTTCTAAAAATTTAGACTCTGTGATACTACATAATGAAATTAGACCAAGATAGATTTTCTTTGTTAAGAAGATATATGTAATGACTGATCATCTTAATGAAATGTATGAATGTCATTTAATCTCATTTATTCCTATAAAGAGCTCTAGAGTTAATGAATAAAAAAGATACAAAGTAGTTTACCTTTTAGATGTATCTTGATAAAATCTAAACAAAACTAAAAAATAAAATAGATTAGTATTGATCATAGATGTATAAAGATTTTGCTACATACACCCCAAATAACATGTTAGTTGCACCTTAAATCTATAGAGGGCAGAAAAATCTAAGCCATCTACCATGTGTACAAGATGAAAACTCCCCCAATTCTCTCAGACAGGTAGTACTTTACTTTTTTCTTCAAGTACTCAGAATGTTTCTTGTATTATAGTTTATCTTTAAAACTTCACAGAGAAATTGACATAATTACAAGGAATACCTGAATACTCCTGACCTAGATTCACTGTTGCCATCCTGACATATCTTCTCTATCTTCCTACACATACACTCATTTCCCGTTTGCTAAGCCATCATAAAGCAGTCAGCAGACATTGTAACATTTCAGCCCTAATTCCTTCTACCAGAGTCTCTCAAGAACATTCTCCTTTACAACCAATCATTAGTATATCTAAGAAATCAAGATTAACTTCATTCAACATATAATTCATACTCAAATTTCCCAACTGCTCAGAATTATCCTTTACTGCTGTTCTAATTTTTCCCCACTCTACAATTCTTTCTTTCTTTTTTTTTTTTTTGGCAGTTTCAAGGGCTGGGCTTGAACCCACCACTTCTGGCATATGGGGCCAATTACCTTACTCCTTTGAGCCACAGGCGCCACCCTCTACAATTCTTTAAAGTTGTATTTATCTTTTTTACCTATTCCAATCAAGACCAGAAACCTTCCCCCCTCTAGGGAAGTTCTATAAAACATCCAATATCCTGGACTTCTGTTTCCTCGCATCAAAAATTACCAAAAAAAACACACAGGTGAGGCGCTGATACCTCTCACTGTATCACATCAGAAGATGCAGCTTGTCAGCCTGTCCTACCACTGATAAAGCTTACTCATTTCTTAAGGCACAGACTGCCAAGTCTTTCCATTATCTTTTCCCTTGGGAGTTGAAAAATTTGTGGAGAGATACTTGAAACCTTGTGAATATCCCATGCCCTAAAAACTTTCACACAATGGTTTTAGTATCCATTAAAGATCCTTGTCTGAACTGGTTAATTATTGGTGGTTATAAAATGGTGATTTTTCTAACTAACTGTTTCAATGTGGAGGAAACACATTAAGCCTGATGCAACCTGAATTAATGATGACTTTGCATGTTTACAGCAGATAAGAGAATTAAGAAAACAGGCAGTGCTTTAAAATGCATTTTTTAAAAGATAGATTGATGCTGGCATGGGAAGGGAACACTTTTACACTGCTGGCAGGATTGTAAACTAATACAGCCCTTTTGGAAAGAAGTATGCAGAATCCTCAAGGAGCTAAAAGTAGACCTTCCTTATTCAATAGGTATCTACCCAGAAGAAAAAAAAAACCAGTTTATCCTAAGTATATTTACATTAGAACGTTTACTGTAGCTCAATTCACAATCGTCAAGATGCGGAATCTCGTAAATGGATAAACTGTGGTATGTATATACCATGGAATATTATTCAGCCATAAAGAAAGATGGAGACTTTACATCTTTTGTATTTACCTAGATGGATTTGGAGAACATCCTCCTAAGTAAAGTATCACAAGAATGGAAAAGCAAGCAGCCAATGTACTCAATATTGATATGACACTAGTAGATGAACAACTACAAGCCCACATAAGAAAAAAAGACACAATTAAATTCAAGTGGGGAGAGTGAGTGACAAGGGGAGGCCGAGGGGGTTTAGTAAGCTCTCACTTAATGTGCACAATTCAGGGGTATACAGCACACTTCCCGTGTGAAGGGCTCAACCACAACTTGCACCTCACCTAACAAACGCAAACAATAACCTAATCATTTGTACCCATATATTAATCTGGAATTAAAAAAAGATACCTATATACTCGAGTATAAGCCGAGTTTTTTCGGCACAAAATTTGTGCCGAGTTCGGGTTTTTCGGCACAAATTTTGTGCCAAAAAAACTCAGCTTATACTCGAGTATATACGGTAGATTGATCTATAGAGAGATGAATAGCTATGGAAAAAGCTAATACAATACAGTAAAATGCTAACAGGAGAACTTAGCTTGGAAGTAAAATTCTTTTCAGTTTGAAAATTTTCATAATGTAAAAAAAGTAAAGAAATATAAATTCAGTAATTACTACAATTATTCCAAAGTCTAGAGTGCCACAAAACATACCTTCTGAAGATTACACTCGAAAGTAACACGTTAATTGGTTTCAATGAAAAGTAACACATTATTTGGGGATATCAAGAATGAATAGTTGTAGGGGAATAGCTGGGAAGCATTCTGGCACTTGTATTATATGCTTTAAAAAAATATGTCACACAACCAAAAAAGTGACAATGATAATGACAATAATAATATAAGGCATTTAAATAAAATTGTTACATGAGATGAAGAAATTGAAAGTTATGTCTAAATCTTTATATCTTAAAATTTTGCATAACTGGGACAACAAAAATGGTGACAGGAACCAGAAATTACTGGGAAGATTTCAGGAAACAGGCTTGACAGCTTTCCGGAAAATGAACTTGACCTGAAACTGGTTTCCTACAGTAAACTACGTACAAGTTACAGTCACAGCAATGCCAGAGATGGAAGACAGGTATAGCTCTGACACAACACCCCTTTTGAATGGATCAAGCCAGGACAGAATGCTTGAGACAATGGCAATTGAGACTGAACAGCTACTGGCAAGGCTTACAGGGGTAAATGATAAAATGGCCTAATATACCAACAGTGCAGGTGTGCCCTCCTTGAATGCAGCGTTAATGCATACATTACACCGACATAGAGACATACTGCAGGGAGAAAGAAACAACTTCAATCTCAGTCTTCATATCCAGAATAAATTCCAAATGGATCAAAAATTTATGTGTAGAAAAAGAAACCATCAAAATAAAGGATGTAAGAAATTTATAAATTTGATTATACACATGAATTCCATAAAACCAAAGCAAACTTTATGGCAATACAGGAAAGAGAGAATCTCATGGGATCAGTACAAAAAGATACTGAGTCATACAAAAGTGGGTCTGGAGCAAACAACAGAAGAACTGAACTATTTTTAAAAGAACATGACCACCTTCAAAAGTAGGTATAATTGAATGTATGCATCCTATGCAGCTTTCCACATTTATGTTGATTTACTTTATAGCAAAAGTTTTATGGTGTTTATTGTAATAAGCGCTTCATCAATGATAATTCATTTAGTTCTCTTTATGACCCTTTTTAATAGAAGTGGAATTACAACCATTCCAACCATTTAAAAAAATGTGCATAATTAAATTATATATACCAGTGGTTCTCAACCTTCCTAATGCCTCCTAATGCCGCGACCCTTTAATACAGTTCCTCATGTTGTGGTGACCCAACATAAAATTATTTTCGTTGCTACTTCATAACTGTAATTTTGCTACTGTTATGAAATCGTAATGTAAATATCTGATATGCAGTATGTATTTTCATTGTTATAAAGGGGTAGCAACCCACAGGTTGAGAACTGCTGATATATATATCAACACTATAAACACACATTGAGCTATTTCATCTATATTATAAAAGTTTCTAAATTTAAATTGACAGAACACTTTGATTTTATATACTATCATTATAAAAATTAGGGACTACTTTGTATTTTGATATATATGGTATTCCTAACAGTATTAAACCATTTTACTTTTTAATGAAAGTATTTAATTTTAATTGAAACTAATATTTCTCAATAGTGCCAATTTATTACTGAATGGATTTAAAATGATTAAATTATCTAATAATAAAAGTGTGGGATTTTATAAAAAATTTCAAATCTATTTCTCAGATTAATTGTAACTTGGCAAATAAATCATTTCACTACAAAACATTAGGAAGTTATGTTCAAGAAGAAAATATCAAATAACCCTTTTAATAAAACCATCTGAAGAAATTATGATTCCACTAACAAGTTCAATGAAAAGTGTCCTTTGGGAAAATTCCATGTTATAAGGAAGGTTAACAACATACTGCAAATTTCTACATTGTACTTTTTCGCTAAATATTTTATTTAGGACTTCAATTTTTTTTAAGACATAGAAACATTTTATATTACACATATTGTCTTTTATTTCTTCAGTTAAATTACAAAGTTAGTCTTCACTGCAACATATACAACCTAATCTGTAATTTTCATGAAAAAAAACCCACTAAATTTTAATGTATCTCCTAATAGATACTTTTGAAACTAAATATGCAACTTTCGGTTAAATGTCTAGATCACCAGCAAAATACAGCTCATCAAACAAGAGTACAATAGCAGCTCTGATGTGGAGGAAAGCCATAAAACCTATAGGTGCGCCAGGATACTTCTGTACGAAGTTGACATAGAGTGATGTTTTTGTTAACTGACAGAAACTAGGAAAGATAATGCGACTATGAAAGCTTGTAGGGGCATACAAACATGAATTTTATATACCCCTGAAACCTTTGGCATATGGTAAATGTCTTTGACCAATAAAGGGTAGACAGTCTATATGTACAGGCCTTACAAATTCGTGAATTTGCCACGGTGTATTTACGTTGGCAGTACTGTATAAACAATTTGGTTAGGTTTCATAACCTTAGTACCTCAGTGCCTCAAAGCTGTGTTCATGTCAACATGTGGCAGTGTCTTACTAAGTGGCATTCATTATTGTTGCGTGTCTTTGTGTGCTACTGGAAGAATGTTGGAGCTTGAATTATATATAATAACAAACATTCATACATTTCTTGCTAAACTTGGCAAGAATGGAAGTGAAACCAGGGACATGTTAATCCAAGTTAATGGAGATAATACCATGAAGAAAATGACAGTGTATAAATGAATGAACATTTTCTGAGGGGAGAGAAAGCGTCTCTGGTAAAGAAAGGTCAGGGCGGCCAGTAACCAGCAGAATTGATGAAAACACTGGAAAAATTCATTGAACTGTGTGTCAAAATCATTGGCTAACTGTGAGAAGCATAGCAGACCAAGTAAACAATGGACAGCGAAACAGGAAAATCTTCAATGCAAAAAACTCATGGCTCTAAGAGGAAAGTTTTAGCAAGTGAACAAGTAACTGCATTGAACACCTTCCCTACTTGGCCCCCAATGACTGTTGGTGCCTGGCTTCCCAGAGGGAATATTTTACAGGTGACTATTATGATATTTAGCAATGAGGTATGTAGCACTTTTTCGAACGTGAGTTCATAAACTTGTCAGATCTCATAATTTGCTTTAAACTCTGGGACATTCTGTAACGTTCTAGTTGTTAAACTGTATAGAAGCTGAAATTGTTTGATGAAAAAAAAATTGTTGGATTTCTATGGAGGTTTGATCTACTAAGAAACCATGTCTATGTTTCATTTGCTTCTATAAACAAATCTGTATTTTTTTTTCTTTTGATCATATTATATCCCAGAACCATGAACTTTAAACAGAAAACAATAGGTATTTATTCAATATAATTTAAATAATAAAATCACCTTTTCACTTTCCTGCTGTGGTAAAATATATTCTCTTAAAGACACTGCTTTATGTATAAGAGACAATACTAGGAGCCAACATTTAGAAACAAAGAGGGACACTGAGTTAGGGCATTGTAAAATAAAGGAGTGCAGAACAAATTCAGTGCTTTAGGAAGATTAACCTTAAACCAAGAATCTTTAGAACACATTAGAAAGAAAAATAATGACTAAGAAGGCTGATTAAGGAGATCATATTAAAATTTCCAATAGAAAACAAAAAGCTGAATTAGCAGCAGTAGAACAGAAAGTACACAGGTATGAGGACTATAGCAACTTCTTTCAGGTCAGACAAGGTGGCTCACACCTGCAATCCTAGGACTCTGGGAGGCCAAGGTGGGAGGATCCCTTGAGCTCAGAAGTTCAAGACCAGACTGAGCAAGAGCCCATATCTACTAAAAACAGAAAAACTAGCCAGGTATTGTGCTAGGCGCCTGTAGTAGCAGCTACTTGGGAGGCTGAGACAGGAGGATGGCTTGAGCCTCGAAGTATGAGGTTGCTGTGAGCTAGGCTGATGCCACAGTACCCTAGCCTGGGCAACAGAGTGAAATTCTGTCTCAAAATTTAAAAAAAATTCTTTAAGCTCTATGGACAATAAACTACCATAAAGAAAAATGCCGCTCAGGTAGTCACTGTACTCCAATAATCTAATTCTAGGAGGTTTAATGCTATAATACAATTTTTAGCAGACCCCAAAGCTTTTGAATTCTCTCACTACAATTCTTTAATATATTCTTTTCCTGCACTGAGCTAGCATTATGACAGAAAAGCAACAAATTGGAAGTTTTCCTAACTCATTGATTGTTACAAGTATCTTCCTAAAATGAATATGCTACTACTTTAAACATTACATTATGATAGATTTTTGTATACTGATATTTAATAATGAGATGCTACTATTTATATACCCATAAAACAATTTGAATCTTAAAATAATTTTGATGTTCTATTAAATTACATCTTTTAACCTAACAAATTTTAAATATTACATCTTTAAAGCTAATAATTGATACAACAAAGAGCTTAAGAATGTACTTACAATTACAGGCTCTGCTAATAGCCGGAAGAGTGTTCCTACGCGTATACTTCGACAGTTCAAAATGATACTCTCAAAGGAGTTTTGGCAGCTTAAAGATAAAGGATCAACTAAAGTTTCTTGAGAAAACACTTTACGACGTTTTAGAGGTGTGTTGATAATAGAATTGCCGAACTGAAATGAAAAAGATAGCTTTCACTTAATAATTTACTAATAAGCCTGTAAACTAAACATACATATGCAAATAAGACCCAATAATCATCACAACATTAAATCAATTTCCCTTTAATAGTATTAGATAAAATAATTCACTGGTTTTTATACTGTATGATAGTAAATTCCTTCTATGTTACTTAGCTATACTTTAGTTGTTATTAATATTTCAAGTTCGAGTAATAGTAGAGCAGTCAGGAATAGTATTTAGGGAATCAAACTGCCTGGGTTCAAACAGCCTCACTTTCTTTTAATGATCTAATAAAGCTTAATAATAACTTCCTTAGGTTTTGGTTTCTTAAACTTTAAAACATGAAGAGTAAGAGTGACTACTCAGTGAGCTAACACACACAAACAGATTAGCCTAGTGCTTCATGCAGAGTAAAATGTTGCTAGTGACTGTGTTAGGTAGTGGTAGCAGTATTTGAATTAAAACAGTAATTTTTTAGAAAATAAGGAATTTAGGGGAATGGCTATTTCCATTACAAAAAGTATTTTTAAATATATTTACATATTTAAATTACTTGATCTGTTAAATTACAGTTTTATGATTTCATAGTCATTACTAAATACAAATTAATCATAATATAAACACACTGCCTGGGTTCTAAGCTGGGCATTAATGAGCGAGATTCTCTCAAAATAAAAAAAAAAAAAGTTCTTTAAGCACTATGGACAATAAACTACTGCCAAGAACAATGCATTTTATATAAGTACACAGTATAAATTAAAAGGAATTATAGTATTTCAGTATCTTTATTATCATCATAAAAATAAAAAATAAGCGGGCGCACCTGTGGCTCAGTGGGTAGGGCACCAGCCCCATATACCGAGGGTGGCGGGTTCAAACCTGGCCCCCACCAAACAGCAACAACAACAACAAAATAGCTGGGCGTTGTGGCAGGCACCTGTAGTCCCAGCTACTCAGGAGGCTGAGGCAAGAGAATCCCTTAAGCCCAGGAGCTGGAGGTTGCTGTGAGCTGTGTGATGCCACGGCACTCTACCCAGGGCGATAAAGTGAGACTCTGTCTCTACCAAAAAAAACAAAACAAAACAAAAAAAGAAAATGCTTTGAGACAGAAAATAAAAGGGGAAAGAAAAAAAGTCTTCTGCAGGCTGGGCGTGGTATTCCCAGTGCTGTGGGAGGCCGAGGCGGGCAGATTGCCTGAGCTCGGAGGTTCAAGACCAGTATGAGCAAGAGTGAGCCACAGTGAAACCCTGTCTTTACCAACAACAACAACAACAACAACAACAACAACAAAAGCCGGGCATTGTGGCAAGCGTCTGTAATCTCAGCTACTTGGGAGGTAAAGGGCAAGAGAATTCTGAAGGAAGAACAGAAAAAAAAAAAAAAAAAAGAAAGAAAGAAAATACTTCAAACGAAGAAGAATGAATAAACCAGCTGAAATTGAAAGCACACCATTCCTATTATCTACCTACAAAGATTCTGTGACCTACTGTCATAGGCAAAAATATTTACAACAAAATGTAATTATCATATGTACTAATGTGATTTTGTAAACTGCTTTCTCAGGCTTGTTAACAGATTTATCATGAATATTTCCCTATATGAGTGAATTTTTTTTAAAGCTTTAGAGTGATTTTTTTCACCTGAGAAGTTACTTAGGCCAGGTACGGTGGCTCACTCCTATAATCCTAGCACTTTGGAGGCTAAGGTGGGAGGATCACTTGAAGTCAAGGGATTGACTTGAGAGAGATTTAGCTCGCTAATAAAATAGACAAAAAAACAACAACAAAAAAACAGGCTTGGCACCTGTGGCCGCAGCTAAGGCACCAGCCACATACACCAGAGCTGGGGGGTTAATCTAGCCTGGGCCCGCCAAACAACAATGACAACTACAACCAAAAAATAGTCAGGCGTTGTGGCAGGCATCTGTAGTTCCAGCTACTTGGGAGGCTGAGGCAAGAGAATCGCTTGAGCCCAGGAGTTGAAGGTTGCTGTGAGTTGTGATGCCATAGCACTCTATCCAGGGAGACAGATTGAGGCTCTGTCTCAAAAAAAAAAAAAAAAAAAAAAAAAGACAATTTAAGAGCTGTTTCTGCTGAATCCACAGTAGAAAGATTGAGGCTAGAATGTGAATGGTCCACACTCCCCTATGAAGCATCACTGATAAGAACGAACAACAAGGTACCCTGATGGCTTAGTGTGCCAGTCTGAAAAGTACTTACCTACAAATTTCATCACCTGGAAATCCACTATTTAACTAAATTCTTGTGTGCTGGACATCTAAGTTCTTTCTGATCTTTCCCCATGACAAAGGATTTAGCAAAGAGCACTTTTGCAAGTAAACTGCAATACACATAGAATTATTGCCAAACTGCCCTCTAGCGAAGTCATATCACTTTAGACTCCCAAACACTGATCAAGATGAGATACTATTGTACGATAAATATTTTTGGCAATTTCAACAGTTAACAAATGGCATTTTAATCTCATTTTCACTACTCATTTTCTTATGGGTTCCTTCTATTGTCTTGATTTTTAGAAAATTAAAAACATGTAAAGGACCAATTTATACTTTGTCACAAAGTTCATAATTTTTCATCTGCATTTACCTATCAAATTCTGCTTGGGGTAGAATTCTGCTGTTCAGTACTTTTCATTTAATTAAATATATTCATCTCTCTCTCTTTTTCTTTTTTTTTTTTTTTTGAGACAGAGCCTCAACTTGTTGCTCTGGGTAGAGCGCTGTGACATCACAGCTCACAGCAACCTCCAACTTCTGGGCTCAAGCGATTCTCCTGCCTCTGCCTCCCAAGTAGCTGGGACCACAGGCGCCCACCACAATGCCTGGCTATTTTTTGGCTGCAGCCGTCATTGTTGTTTGGCAGGCTCGGGCTGGATTTGAACCCGCCAGCTCAGGTGTATGTGGCTGGCGCCTTAGCCGCTTGAGCCACAGGTGCCGAGCCAATATTCATCTCTTCATTTACTCTTTTGCTTGTGTTGTCATGCTTGCAAAGGCATTCCTTAAGATTATATAAAAATATTAATCCATATTTTTTTATTACCCTTATGATTGCTTTATGCCGTTTTTTATTTCTTAAGGTTCCCAGCTTAACCACATATGTTATGTTTCCATATTTTCATCTGTACTCCTATAAACCCAGACATACACATATAGAATTTTTTTTTTTTTTTTTTTAAGAGACAGGGTCTTGCTTTGTCAGTCAGTCTGGAGTGCAGTGGTGCAATCATAGGTCAATGTAGCCTGGAACACGTGGGTTCAAGCAATCCTCCAGCCTTGGCCTTTAGAGTAGCTAGCTTGGTATACGTAGCTATAACATTATTCATACTACCCATTTCCATTTTGAAATTTTTATATAGTAAATTATAAAATAAAACACAATATGATAAAACATAACAATATTACTGTAAAAACAAGTCCAAGTTAAAATGATTTCTCCGTTTGGTAGCCTTTATCTACATACACTAAGATTTTGCTATAAGATACTTTTTTGTTGTTAAATTTTTTTATACTTTAAGCCTTAAGTTTAATTGAAATTTATTTTTGTATATGGTTTAAGGTTCATTCAAATTTTCCACATGGTGTTTAAGTGCCACTTAAGGAGTAATCAATCTTTTTCTCCTACTGACACTGTCAAATTGCCCTTGAAAAAAATATTTACACCCTAAAAGGGAGACTTTAATCTGAACAAATGTGAAAAGTACCTGGTCTTTCATTCTTGCTTTTCTTGGCAATGTAACTGTATTTAACTCTGAGTCAGCTGGACTGCTTCTTAGATCATTCTCTACTTTGCAGGTATTTTCATTTAGTGCTGCTTCTACTTTTCCAGTAGATGGTGCTGGGGAAGAACATGCTGAATCAGCAGGTTGAGGAGATAAACTCTCTCTTCGGTTAGTACTGTTGTCATCATCATCATCACTGGACAAAATAACTAAAATTATAAAAAAATTTACAGCTTATATTCAAATTTATAATTTATATTAAAATTGTAATATTTTATTTCATTTCTGTCAGTTAAGAATGTTCATAATCCCTGGTGGTCTAGTGGTCAGAATTAAAAAGAAAAAAAAAGTAAATAAATTACCACAGTGAGAAATACACTAACTTTTTCTTTGGATCTTTTTCATATCTGAGAATAAAAACAATGGGCCAGGTATGGTCACACCTATAATCTCGGGACTTTGGGAGTTTGAAGTGGGAGCATCTCTTAAGGCTAACAGGTCAAGACCAACTTGAGCAACATAATGAGACACATTGTCACTACAAAAAAACCCAGAAAAAAATTAGCCAGGCATAGTGGCATCTGCCTATGGTCTCAGCTATGGGGGAGACAGAGGCAGGAAGATTGTTTCAGCCTAGGAGTGAGGTTACAGTGAGCTATTATGACGTCACTGCGTTCTAGCTGAGGCAGCAGAGCAAGATACAGTCTCAAAAAAAAAAAAAAAAAAAAAAAAAAAAAAAAAATAAAATAAATTATAAAAATTAAATTTATAAAATTAAAATTTAAAAAAACCAAAAAAAATGAAATTTTTTTTAAAATAAAAAAAAATATTTAAAAAAATAAAAATTATTAAATATAATTTTG